>JABZEU010000210.1:0-12532 GCA_014635995.1 Sarcophaga peregrina
ACTTCGACTCGTCACTACTTAACATTTACACAAAGCACAAAATAATTATGATTCGCATACGAACACTGTAATACTCAAAAGAAGGTTATATGTGTGTTTTGCTTGTTGTAAATGCAACAACAACTAAAACTCTAAATGTTGATGAATGATTCGAATCACTTGAATGTCTTATAAATATCATGAGTACTTTTCTAAATTTATGAATCTGAATGAATAGGCTTATGAATCAAGCCTATTTCGAATGTTATGAGTTTGATGTCAACGTTGTACCTAATACTTATTGTAACCTGTACTTATAAATTAATGTTGTTGTGAGTGCGAATGAATCAGTATAGTTGAATTTCAATACTGTTGAGTCACTCATACTCAAAACTGCATGAGTACTTATGAGTAGCGAAAAACGATTGATTGCTGATATACATGGTAGAGTAGTTGAGTCACTCATACTCAAAACTTCATGAGTACCTATGAGTAGCGAAAAAACGATTCATTGCTGATATAAATGGCACTCGTAGCGAAAGGGTTTCTATCGACTGATAATGAAAAATGGCTTGAAGTCTGTTGGAAAGTCATTTAAAAGCATTTAAATTTATTGCCAAGAATTAATGCCACCCTAATACGATTGCTGTCTATATTATCTATTGTGTTGTCATTAATTTATGGCAGCAGCTTTTAAATAATTAATGAAATCATAATCTTTTGTATTCTTTTCAAAGAAATTTTTACTTTTTAAAAGTGAAATTTTTGAAAACTCCGCTGCCACACAATCATTTCGGGCTCGGGCTAGTGATGATAGCAGCAAATAATGATGATGATGCTGATGCAGATGCCTTTAGTAGAAACTCATTAACTTTCTTAAGGAAAAGTTTAAACAAAAATTTTAACTACTAAGCTTACAGATAAACTAGAGAAATCCAATATAATTTAAATAAATTTCGAAGATAGGAGGGGGCAGAGAAGACAAAAAATCGAAAACAAAAATGGGGTTAACAGATATGCATTAAAGATGAATGCATGCAAAGTTAACTTCAATACTTTAGAGAAGAAAAATAAATTTAAAATCGTTAAAAAAAAAATGTTTTAAAGAAATGCATAACATTTGCATAATTTTGTAACACTCCACATATGGAAATTAAAAATCGAAAATAAATTCATTAAAAACGGCATTCTTCATTCATATATTCAATGTAGAGAGACAGACAGACAGACAGACAATGACTGTGTCTGGTATTTCCTTTCCTTTCATTTCTTTCGTTTCATTTTTATAAATTAATCGGGAATATTTAATTTCAAAATATTTTAATCGAATCACTTAAGTAAGCATTTGCATTATGATACGAATCTATTTTCCATTCTTCTTTTTTCTTGTCGTTCTTTTTCTTTTTTTTATTGAACTTTGTTTTTTTGGAGGTAATGAAATTCAATTTATTTTTGTTGTCTTTTCCTTTTTCTAATATTGATTGTAAAATTATGTAAAAATTTTCAAATAGAATCACATTAAACCCGTGTACACCTTTTTTTTCCCTTAAAAAAATAAAAAAATTTTTAAAAAATTATAAAAAAAAACAAATAAATTAGAGTACCAAACCATTAAACAAAATTATTTATAGGGAAATGCACAAAAGTAAATGTATTCGCTTTACAGTCGTGGTCAACTAAATAGCACAATACTAGCAATCGCATCACCCATTATACTAAGCGAGAAAATAATAAAAAAAAAATTAAATACACCCGGCTAATAGCATAGTCTTGAAGTCGCCGTGGTCTAGTGGGTAGTGTGTTGGCTTATTAGATGAAAGGTCCGGGTTCGAATCCCAGGTCAGACATCAAAACGAAAAACATTTCTTCGGCGACTTCCTCTCAGCAGATTTCTGGCAAAGACTCTGAGAGTAAAAAATTGCCATGAAAAGCTTCTCAAAAATCTGTCGTTCGGAGTCGACTTTAAACTGTAGGTCCCGCCACTCATGTATGAAAATTAACGCACACAACATAAGTGGTGTGAGAAGCTAGGTCGTAATACTGACTGAAGGGTTGTAATGGCCAATTATGTATGTAATGGCATAGTCTAGGTTGTGAGCTTTCTTGAATACATTTCAAAAATATTTTTTTTAAATTTCTCGAACCCTCCAAACTTGTTTTATTTGAGAAAAACTGTTTTTTTTTGGACTTCACACACAAATTTCTGGATTACTTTAAAATTTCTGACCCGATTTCGAAAATTTAAATCTCTTTGGAAAGGGTAGAGATGGACCTTTAAAACAATATATTTATATCTATTATTTGACTTCATATGCTATTAGATTTGATGAGTTAAACTTGGACAAATTGAATTTTTTTTTATATTTTTCAAGTTTGTACATTCATAGTAGCAAACTTTACTTAAAAAATATCAAACAAGTGATAACATTCTGAAAGTGCATTATCTTGTGAAGAGATTCACACTTTGTTTGATCAAATCGGACAAAAATTACCGTAGTTATTATTTAAAGAGTCTAACAATCGAGTCATATTTTTTATATGCATGTCAAATAGACTTTTAGTTGAAAAATTTTCAAAATTTTTTGATGATTCTATATTGTTTATCGGAAAATGTTTCAATTCCAAGTTTGAGTGACCACCAGAAGTTGGCGAATGTTTGCGCAAAGAGAAATAATACTATTTGTAAAAAACACACAAATTAGCCTTCTGGTGGTCGCTCAAATGTGAAATTCACACATTTTGTGATAAACAAGCAGAATTCATCAAATATTCTGAAAATTTTTGAACTAAAATTTTATTTGATGAGATGACATACATATAAAAAATATTACTCAACCGTTAGACTCTTTAAATAATAATAACGTTAAATTTTGTCCCATTTGATCAAATGATGATTCAATCACGATTGTTATACTATATATATAAAAACTACGGTAATTTCTGTCCGATTTGATCAAATGATGACTCAATCTCTTCACAAGAGAACAGACTTTAAGAATATTATCACTTTTCCTATATGTTTTTAATAAAGTTTGCTACTATAAATGGACAAACTTGAAAAAATGTGGAAAAAATTCGAATTTTCCAAGTTTACATTATCAAATGTCATAGAATATTAAGTCAAATAATAGATATATGTATACCATTTTAAAGGTCCAACTCTCCCCTTTCTAACAAGATTTAAGTTTTGGATATCGGGTCTGAAATGTTTGAGTAATCCAGAAATTTGTTCGTAAAGTAAAAAAAAAACAATTTTTGTCATATAAAACAAGTTTGGAGGGTTTGAGAAATATTAAAAAAAAGTATTTTTGAGTTCTACTCAACTAACGCGGATTACTTAGGTGTATTTTCACTGTAGCACCAAGTTATCAATCAATTCAAAAATATTTAAAAATTTACTTCAATGAATAGATTTCAAAAATATTAGGAATAAAAGAAAAAAAAAATTCTTAAAAAATTTTGTGTGAAAAGATAAGGATCAAAGACACAAACCCATATTCATAGTAGCTCCACTTATTGCCTTTAACTGAACAAAGTTTGTTGTCAACAGAGCACTGTTAGTTGTTTAACAGTGGCAATAAGTGGATTAGTCTTCTACTTTATAATTATTGCCAACCATTTAATGCCCATTTCTGTGTGTAAAGATAAAAACCAAAGCCACAAACCCACATTATTAGCAGGGTCACTTTTTGCCTTTAACAGAACAAAATTTGCTGTCAACAGAGCAAATAGATGGAGGGAATTAATTTTGTTAATTGCCTAAATTATTCCAGCTATCCCGCTACCACTGTCCGAAAGAGGACCCTTTTGGCTACCATTTGGGTGGGTATACTATCCCATATATGTTCCAAAAGGGCCACTGATCTTCTAGAGAATTTTCAAGCAAAAAATTGATAACCTTAAAGGCAATTTTCTCAATATCCTATCCCTTTACTTGTGCCTACATTGCTGATTATATTAAGGGGCCTTGGAACCTTCATTTGAATATAGTGCGGTACTCATAGATTTCGTATTTATGGCAGAATTTGCTCCTAAACAAGTAAGTTTATTCAGCTTGGATACTGTTAAACAGCTACAACAGTGCTCTGTTACGCCAAATGTGGCGCTGCTAAAATTTATGGATTGCGTCTTGGATTTTCAAATTCGAATTTATCTTTAAAGACATCAAAAAATTTAGTTTTCCTCATTTGCATGTGGAGACTAGGGTTTTAGGTTAGCTTGGGTTAGCTTAGCGTGTAGGTTGGCGTTCACAGGCAAGTTTACTCGGTGGCCCATAAGGGCCATTCTGTAGTGAATCTCACATAACACAACACTTCAAAACAGTTTTTGGTGAACAAAACATGACAAGTGCAGTGTTCAACATGTTAATTGTTCTTAAGCTATTTTATGCAGTCTCTATTCTAACTATGCTATATTTTTCACCATTACTGTATGATAATGTATGATAGCAAAAAACCTTTCATTGGAATTATTTTTTTTAATGAAATTGTTGTTTAAAAGGTTGCATGTTTAAAAAAAATTAATGCAGTTCCAGTTGCTGTTTATCACTGAGCCCCTAAAGACCCCTTTTGTTTGTTTATTTGCTGTCGTTGTTGCTGTCATTGTTTTTGTATGTCTTTGTATTTAAATAGGGGCAAACAAACGTAATTTATTATAATTTTACAACACAGTTTAATGATAACTTTGCATAGCAACAAAAATTTAAGGGGGCAATAGGGAAAAGGTAAAAAAAACTTTCCATTGCCTGCACAATGCAGCCTTGCAGTTATAACGGTGGTAAAAACCTATGACAGAAGACCTTGTAACATATTTGAAATGTTGCAATAGATTTATAAATGGCATAGAAAGGGGCCAATAGGACACACATTTGTACAACCCTTGAGCTGACAAACTTCTTCCTTTTCCCTGATTTTGGTGGAACTTGGTCAGTGCAGGGACTGCGTTCACCCGTGGGATCACAATGGGCTGCTATGCGTGGTTAAGTGAGCTTTGGGATATCAAAGCTACCACTCCGACCTAAACTAACCTAGATACGCAGTAGTAGCTTTATGGCTCCTTCTATAATCCTCTTTCCGAATTCCAATTCAATGCTATTTGCATGAGTCAAAAGAGGCTCTACCCTAAGTATTATAGAAAGATTAGTCTGCGCCATTGAATAATCTCGCATACTTACTATTTTAAGGCATTGGTGTGAAAACTATTCTCTTTGGCTTAATGATTCACGGCTCGAACCTTATACACACATTGTGTACAACCACCTTCAATCATGTACAACCGCTTTCAATCACGTACAATCACCTTCAATCTTGTTCAATCATGGGTACAATGTACACTACCTAGTCTTCGGCGACTTACTTTCCGATATTCCACTACTATGCTCTTTGTTCTTTACTACCTGGGCGAAGCTGCAAGACTTGTTCAACGTCATACTGCACAGGCTTACTAGCTTCGCAGACATATCGAGCATAGGCATTGCGACATATATGTATTTGCGATTCTTATCAAGGGCCACCTAAGAGTGGCGAGTTTTTTCAGGACTTGGTATATTGTGAATAACTGTTCAATGGTGGACTTACAAGATATAAGAAAGCCTCTTTTTACATCCATTAACGATCTATTTATGTGTGCAAAGATAAATTCGAATTTAAAAAGCAAAGACTCAAACTCATAACTTTAGCAGCGCCACTTTATGCCTTTAACAGGTCAAAATGTGCTATTATCAGAGCAGTGTTAGTCTTCTACTTTGCACTTATTGCAGAATATTGATATTTAATTCACTTACTTACTTAATTGGCCATTAACAACACGATTAACGGATTACGGCCTGCCGCAACACATCCTTTCAGGCGCCTCTGCTTCTTGCGCGCCTACGCCAATTAGGCATACCAATCGATGACAGGGCTTTCTCGATTTGGTCCTTCCTACGGATACAAGGTCGTCCTCTTCGCCGACTTCCGCAGAACCCCGCACCGAATATCCGAAGACCGAAGATCTTACGTAGGACTTTTCTCTCGAATACTCTTAAGACAACTGCATCAGTTCTTAATAGGGTCCATGCTTTTGCGTAATAAAGAAGCGCGGGTAGGATGAGCGTCTTTTAGAGTATTAGTTTCGTCTTACGAGAGAGGTCTCTGCTACCCAATTGCCTATTGAGACCATAGTAGCACCTGTTGGCGGAAGTAATATTTAATTCACACTGTGATCATTATTATTTGTGAATGAAAGTGTTGCAATGCATGGGATGGAGGAGATTAATTTTCTCAACTCTCAAAATTATTCCAGTGACGATGTGTCTACTGATCTTCTTGAGAATTTTCAAGCAAAAAATTCATAGTTCCAAATCCAATTTTCTCAATACCATATTCCCTTACATGTGACTATATTGCTGACTATCTAAGCGGCCGTGGAACCTTCCTTTCCTTATATTGTGGTACTCATTAACCTAGTATTTGTCCTAAAATTACCTCCTAAACAAGAGAGCTTGTTCAGATGGATAATGTTAAACAGTTAACAGTCCTCTGTTAAGGGAAAATTATGTTGTGTTAACGCCAAATGTGGTCTTGCTAAAATGTATGGTTTGCGTCTTGGATTTTCAAACTCTAGTTTTCAAAAATTGATATATTAAAAGTGAATTTTCTCAATATCATGTCACTTTACATGGGACTATATTGCCGATTATATTAAGAGGGCGTGGAAGCTTATTTTGAATGTGGTATGGTGCGCATAGACCTAGTATATATCATAAAATTAGCTCCTAAGCAAGTGGACTTGTTTAAGTGGGCACTGTTAAACAGCTAATAGTGCTTTGTTAAGAGAAAATTTTGCTTTGTTAACGCTAAATGTGGCTTTGCTAAAATTTATGGTTTGTGTCTTGGATTTTCAAATTCGAATTTACAAAAATTGCTGTTTTTAAAGCGAATTTCCTTAATACCATGTTACTTTACATGGGACTATATTGTCGATTATATTAAGAGGATGTGGAAGCTTATTTTGAATGTGGTATGGTGCGCATAGACCTAGTGTATATCATAAAATTAGCTCCTAAGCAAGTGGACTTATTTAGGTGGGCACTGTTAAACAGGTAACAGTGTTCTGTTAAGAGAAAATTTTGCTCTGTTAACGCTAAATGTGGCATTGCTAAAATTAATGGTTTGCGTCTTAGATTGTCAAATTCGGATTAAAAAAATTGGAATTTTTAAAGCGAATTTTCTCAATATCATGTCGCTTTACATGGGACGATATTACCGATTATATTAAGAGGCCGTGGAACCTTTCTTTCCTTATATTGTGGTACTCACAAACCTAGTATTTGTCCTAAAATTAGCTCCTAAAAAAGTGGGTTTATTTAGATGAATAATGTTGAACAGCTAACAGTCCTCTGTTAAGGGCAAATTTTGTTGTGTTAACGCCAAATGTGGTCTTGTTAAAATTTATGGTTTGCGTCTTGGATTTTTAAATTCTAATTTACAAAAATTGCTATTTTTAAAGCGAATTTTCTTAATATCATGTCACTTTACATGGGACTATATTGCCGATTATATTAAGAGGGCTTGGAAGCTTATTTTGAATGTGGTATGGTACGCATAGACCTAGTGTATATCAAAAGATTAGCTCCTAAGCAAGTGGACTTGTTTAGGTGGGCACTGTTAAACAGTTAACAATGTTCTGTTAAGAGAAAATTTTGCTCTGTTAACGCTAAATATGGCATTGCTAAAATTTATGGTTTGCGTCTTGGATTTTCAAATTCGAATTTACAAAAATTGCTATTTTTAAACGCAAATTTTCTCAATACCATATCACTACATATGCCACTATATTGCTGATTATATTAAGAGGCCGTGGATTCTTATTTTGAATGTAGTATGGTGCGCATAGACCTAGTGTATATCATAAAATTAGCTCCTAAGCAAGTGGTCTTGTCCGGATGGACACTGTTAAGCAGCTAATAGTGCGTTGTTAAGAGAAAATTTTGCTCTGTTAACGCTAAATGTGGCGTTACTAAAATGTATGGTTTGCGTCTGGAATTTTTCAATTCAAATGAATAATTTGAGGTAGGCAAATTTGAAAGTTCAATTTCAATTTAATTGAATACACATTGAAATTCTTTTTAACAACAACAACCATAACAACAATGGCAGTTAAATAATTCAATGATTTGTCTTGTTGTCTGTCGTATTTTGGCGTATTTATTTTGATTTTTATTTCTAATTTTCAATTTTCAAAAGGTATTTTTAAAGGTTTTTAGTTTTTTTAGTTTTTTTAGTTTTTTTTTATTGATTTTAAAATATTACCTCTTGATTGTGTTTTATATGTAAATAATGTATGTAAATTATGTATGCAGTATGTAAATTATGTACTGTACGTCGTAAGTCTGGTATAGAATTTAAAATATTTCATCGATCGTTCAACGATTTTAAAATGCTTAAAATTGGTGTTAAAATGTTGAATAAATTTTTGTTGTTGTTGTAGTTGTTGTAGCAGTTTTATATTCAGGCCTAAAAGTTCAATTTTAGTACCTTATTCGTTTCACTATATTAATTCAGTTTTAAAGCAATAAATCGTTTTGGATCATTGACAATTCATAAACGTCAACCAAATACCAGGTATTTTGCTTTGCTTGACATTTGTTTTGTAAAGAAAAAACAACAGAAAAACATAAAAAAACACATGGAAAACTGAAAATGAAATAAAAAACGAACTAAATTTATACATTCATTGTGAATTTAAATGTACACTGCAGCCACACAGCCAATAAAAACTTAACACAACTCTGGCCTCTACCATCATAGCCTGGCTGCCTGCTGAGGAGCCACCCTAATATTTCTAAAAAAAAAAAATAATAAAAAAATACCAAAGTACTCGAGTCTTTTTTTTTTTTTTTTTTGATACACTTGTGTATATACAGTTGGCACCTTTATTTGGTTTTTCGCTGTTACGTTTTCAAATTTCAATTTCAATTAAATTTCAATTATTCTGTTAAGTTATCAACAAAAATTTCTTGTTTTTTTTAAAATTTTTTAAAATTTTTTTTTTTTTTCAAAAATAAACACCAAACTGAACAATAAAAGTATTTTTAAAAAAACTAAATTGATATTTTATTTATTGTTTGATCAAATAAACAACAAAAATAAATAAAACAGACACGAAATTTACATAATTATGCCAAAATACAGTGGATGACAAAACAATATAAAATTTTTCAAAATTCCACAAAAATTAAAAATATTTTTAAAAAATTCGCAAAATATTTGTGCTGTTTATTAATAAAAATGTTCAAAAATTATTAAAAAAAAAAATTTTTGTGTCAAAAACTGTAAACACTCCTCATTTTGTGAAAGGCTTCAATATTTCATTAATAAAACTATTTTTTATATTTTTTATGCCTTCTAATGAACTGCAATTTTTCAATTTTTTTCTTTCCAATTTCCAATTTTTTCTGATTAGAACGCAAAAATAAATTTTTGAAAAAGTTTCGATTATTTTGTCACCCACTGTATATTAACTATTCAGCATATGATCTGCAATTCAAAAAAAAACTAAATACCCTAGACAAACTACATAAAGTAATAAGGAAATGATGACGATGTCATCAGCAACAAATAAAAAAAAATTTAATTTTCGATTTTAGAATTCCAAAATACTTTTAACTCACTCATCATATTGAATAAATAGCGTCTCGTTATTCTACGATTTCCTATCTTTAAAATCAAATCAAATAAAGTGTGTGCAAGAAAATTTTTTTTTTATTTCTTTAAACTGGCTAATTAAGGCATTACGACGTGTGGCATACATACAACCCTTCACTCAGAAGGTCTAGCTTCTCACACTATTTATGTTGCGTAGCTAGAGCTATGCTGGAGTTAAAGTTCGGCTCTAAACAATAAATTTTTTGTGAAACTTTTTCATGGCAATTTTAATTACTTTTAGAATTTTTATGAGGCAACAACTGAGAGGAAGTCGCCTAAGAAATATTTCTTATTATATTTTGTTTTTTTGTAGATATCTGATCTGTGGTTTGAACCGTAGTCTCATTACGTACTAGACTACGGCAACTTCAACGTGTGTCAACAAATGTCTGCCAGGGCTTCTCTAGTTTAAGAGCATTCGAAATCAGGCTGAATTGGACTGATCGCCTGGGTTATGTAGAATTTGAGGACCTCAGATTTAAAGAATTAAGAACACCACAAGAAAAAGTCTGACGATAATAACTCACACCATCGCGGTAAGCAGTTCCCATCAACTACATGAGCGGTGACCATGTCCTCAAATCAATTTCTTAATTACCAGTTAGGCATGTAATGCCATCGTTCTATTGAAACCATATGTCGTTAGTGTTTAGATCATTCAATTGAAAAGAGTCAAAAAAAGTTTAGAATATTGTGCCTACTGTTGCTGAAGAATCATTCTTAAGAAATATCGGGACTTCTTACTCTTGTCTGCCTTCCACTGAAAAAGTGGGCAATTTAGGTGGACCAGAAGCTCTTCGTAGTAGGTAACTCATTACCCCTGCTGAATATCGTTCATATTCTGTGAAAGCTTTCATTTCTTGCGGATCGATTGTAAATACTGATCCATTGTTGTAAGCATACTGAAAAACTGGGCAATTCTCTTTAGGTGAACTATCGGGTCCGCCATTTAATGTCTTTTTTTGCAACTAGTGCTTATTTCGTGAATGGTAACATTTAGCTCATGTCGGATTTGACAGATAATTAGTTTTATCTTCTTTCCGCTGAACGAATATTGATCATTCAATGCGTTTTCGCTTCGCTTCAATGCGTTTCGCTTCTGCGATCGACATACAGAAGATGCCGAACTTCTTTTCAGATGAAGATCATTTTGATCTTAGCGGGTATGTAAATAAGCAAAATTGTCGCATTTGGGGCACAGAAAACCCGCACGCATCAATTGAAAAGCCTACGCTCCCAAAACGAGTCACTACTTGGTCCGAATTTTGGTCCAGAAGCATAATTGTTTTGCGTCCTGTTTTTGAAGATCGCATTATCAGCCGCAGAACTGATGTCGTTTGGCCATCTCGGAGCTGCGATTTGACACCGTTTGACTATTATTTGTGAGGTGCCGCAATATAACATGATAAAGGGTTGTAATGGCCACTCCTATATGAATGTGAAATGGATTCAAGGACAGAAGTGATTCGGTTTGCTTTCCGTCCTGAATCTAATAATTTTGCAAGTACTCTTCTGCTGCCAATGAGATGAAGCCTCTCCATAAAACGGAATTTCTCCTGGAAATTTTTAGATTATTCAAATGCAACTTTTATATGGATGCTATGGGTCTACTGTCCACCACCACCGGCGCGGTACTTACAATCTCCGACATGTTGCAGAAGTAGGACTTAGGTAGGTCGATTGCCTTACACAGTCTACGGGGTAATGCAATAGGCCATGTGGGGCACCCAGTGAACTACTCGATAAACTAACCTAACCTAGTGCCTTAAATTATATGTTGTTAGTGAAAAATAATAAAAAAAAATTTCATAGGTCCCGCCATAGGTCCCGGATAAAAGCAACCCACACAATATGGGTGATGTGAGAAGCTAGATTGTAATCCGTGCTAAAGGTTTGTAATGACCAATTATGTATATCTGCATGAAGAAATGTATAGCTAAAAATTAGAAATTAATGTTACTTACAAAAAAGAAAACGCTCACTTTATACCGGTACACCTATATATTTTCTTATCAGTGATAAAAGAAAACCAAAATCTTCAAAAACGTTTATTGACCAACATTTTGTCTTGTTTAAAAAAAACCGCTCATTTTATACCGGTACACCCAGATATTTTCTTAGTAATAAAAGAAAAAGAAAATAACGTTTATTGACCAACATTTTGTCTTGTTTAACAATCAATATCATGTCAATCAGAAATCACTTTTTATTTTCGTAATACCCGACAAAAAAAATATGAAAAATTATTAGAGAGGGGGAAGCTAATGAATGAACGAGACTGATTGAGTGAGTGAGTGATTGTATCGATGATCAATTGATCGATCGATCATTAACTGTAATACTGAATGAATAATTGTTATGACTGATTTCTGTTTTCTTTTTTCTCTTCCCCCCTTTTTTTAGTTTCTTCTTTTGTGGTTAATAGGCTTTCAATTTAGAGATCATGTCCAATTATTTTTGGTTTTTTCAAAACTACTGTAAATAGTAAATGGAGTCAGTGAATGATTGACTGAGTGAGTGAGTGCGTATGTGATTGAATGTTGGTCAACAGTGTAATTAGACGTTTAAAGCGATAATGATTCGTTATATTATTTCTCTTCTTTTTTGTTATTATTTTTGATACACGAAATGAAACCTTGTGGTATTTATTTACTGTGTTAAAATTGTTTATTTTATTGTTGTTTTTTTTTAATAATTTTTAGAGATAAAATTGTAAGTTTTTCTTTGTGTAAAAATGCCTTTTTTAGAGCAGTTAATTATCACGATTAGGTTACCCCACGATTAGGTTATCAGGTCAGTTTTTGTTTTTTTTTTGTTAAGAGTTATACATTTATTTACCTTACACTGGGTAACATAATTGATACTAT
>JABZEU010000211.1:0-12517 GCA_014635995.1 Sarcophaga peregrina
TACACCTTAAGGGAGAAAGAATACGGTTTCCATTGTTCAGGTCCAATGATGAAAAGAATTAAACGATATTTTTCCTTCGGAAATTTGGGGAGAGTCAATAATTACACAATATTTCCAGATAGGTTTGAAATTCAAACTTTGAATTGAAAACCTGTTTAAATTGAATGATTTATAATTGATCTTTACTATCTTGCTTGTTTTAACCAAAAATTTGGGCCTCTTATAATATCTTCCAGCTAATTGCTATATCCCAACAAAAATCGAAGCAAAAGACTGAGCTCTTGAATTAAATTTACTCGTTCGACTATTGAACCCAATTACCTAGTAATGAATCAAATAACCAAAAATGATACACACTGTTATGAAGTCTGCTTGACTCGTTGAAAATTTTCAACATACAACCACTTTTGGTATGCAGTAACAAAGACAGTTCAACGATAAAAGTCACAAAAGAGCATTCTTTAAAATTTATAAAAAAGAAAAATTTCATTACTTTAGTAATAAAAAAACACAAAGAAAAATTAAACAAGTACAGTAAGTCACAAAAACAAAATGTCAAAAATTTCAAATTGTTTTGCCGCTATTACCACTTCTCTCTTCATTCTGGAGATACAAAACTTGAACACTTTATAGTTAATAATGTTTGCTGTGCATCATTATTTTGTCCTTTAGTTGTTTCCTATAGTTTGGCGCTGTTGTACTCTTGGAAATATATTTTAAGTGACAAAAATTTAACATCAAACCATAAAAAAACATTCTTTTTCAGGTTTTTTCTTCTCAGTTACGTTACTATTCTCTGTGAGAATTTATTTACTTTCAAAATAGAACAACTTTCTCATAAACTTTGTTACTTAAGATGAGTTGAATAGTAGATATTGCTGTACGATGTGTTGTTTTAAACTTTCTTTTTTTTTCTGTCGTTTAACAATAGAAAAATGTTTGTAATTTATTTTAGTTTTGGTGACATTTTAGACATTTTATTATGGCATTTTGGAACTTTAAAAGTTGATGTCGTTCAACTTTTTGGAGCTACATCTGCCAAACGCCAATCATCTGGGTTGTGGCCTACATATGAATAAATGGATACTTGAACAAACAGAATTGTTGAATTCTAATCCACATGAGATCTAAGAGTATCCATTACATACATAGCTGCCAGATTTGACGATTTATCGTCATTTTGACGATTTGATGATTTATGCCCTTATTTTTACGATTTTTAGAAATTAAAAATTTACGTAATTTTCTTTACTTTTGTACATTAAAGCTACTTTAAGCTTTGTATTTGCATTGAAATTTTTACTTTTACACCAAAAATATCATGTTGACCGTGGTAGACGGTTTCCATAGAATGCGCTAGGAATTAGCTTTGTTTGTACCTGAAATCCGAGTTTCTTATAGTGCGGTTTCCATATCATGCGGTACGCACTCACCGCATTGTAGGAGGGTTGACTGTACTATTTTTTAAGACCATTTTCACATATGTGCGCAACGAAATGATAGATATTCCAGTACTAACCAGTAACCATAAATTGTCTTTAACATGCAAAACTAGAATTACAAGCAAATTGAAATTGCAAGAAATCCGTTTTTATTGTTGGTAAGAACCTCTTTGGTTTTTTTCTTTTTAATTTTTTGATTTTGGAACATGAAATGAAATTGGTTTTTCTAAATCTTTTTTCTATTATATTGTGAAATATTTAATTCAGCTTTTGAATGGTAAAAATAAAATGAAAGTATTTCACATTTTTATCTACGGATTCCAAATTTGTTACTGGTGTTTTAGTTATTGTCATTGCATTGACATCAAACAGCAATTAGATGTGCGTGTCTGTTTATAAGACTCAAAGGTTTTTACGAAGTTGTTTGTCTTACAACACAAAACAGAAATTGCTCACACACATAGCTGCCAGATAAATAAAGCATCAAATCGTCAAATATTTAAGAAAAAATCGTCAAAATCGTCAAATACGTTCATTGAAATCATAAAAAAAATCATCAGAAATAATAATAAATAAATTGAAAGGTTTTTAATAACAAAAACAAATAAAGTCAACGTTAAATAGCCATAATATTACATCATCAATACCTATGTGTGGTGTAAATATTAAGATATCAGAAGATCTTGACTTTATGGGCATGAAAATTCAGTGTGATTCTCTCTAGAACTGATGCAATTTTCAGTGTCATGGTTTTTTAAGCCGTTGTAATAAATAATTCACTTCATCTGATCTACTTACAAATTACACAATTTATAACCGACCGAAAATGGAATACAACTCTCATGTATGGGTAAGCACTTAAATTCTATTTTGAGGCTTTTACATTGTGTTCTATCGCTACTACAATGCTCGAGAGAAATAAGGGGAGTTGTTTATAACAATCATATATTCCTACGTAACACTCGTCTTTCTCGGCAAGCACATCCGTATGTGGTCGATTGGCCAGTGCATCGCACACCGCCATACAGACAAAGATTGTTTGCTAGACGGATTATTCGTATGTGGAATTGCTTTCCTGCAGAAATCTTTCCTGTTACTTTTGGTGTAAAAATATTCAAACCTAGTCTCCATAAACACTGCGTCCGTTTTTTCATGCCTACAATATATTTCCCTAACAATGCTAACTCCTGAGTGTTGGTGGTAATGAAAGAAAAAACTAATGGCACTTGCCTTTGACTGCAATGGCTTATGATAATTTATTATCAACTACGATGTTATTTACGAGTTGAGATACAGAAAAATCATCACAGGTATTAAAAAATAACTTAAAAATATAATACTTTACACTTTGTTATACAAAGCTTAAGGAAGACTTTAATGTACTAAGGCAAGGAAAATGATTGTAAATTTTTAAATTGATAAAAATCGTCAAAATAAGGGCAATAAACCGCCATGTCGTCAAAATAATATTTTTGGAACTCAAAGTCGTCAAAATGACGACAAATCGTCAAATCTGGCAGCTATGCTCACACATTTTAAACATTTATTTGACTTCAGCCCGATTATCCAGAGATTTATTTAGCCAGCGTTTTGAGAACATTTGCAGATTTGGCGATTTCAATATTTTCAATTTGTTTATTTGACCAATTTATTGCCGGTAAATACAATTTTGAATCAAATTACTAATTTTTAATCAACACATAACGTATACGTACTGAAACTAGGGATGCCAATCGGGGAAATGCCGAAACACGAAATCCCAAGATTTTCGGGATTTACAAAATCCCGAATCCGGGATTTTTAAAAACTTATCCCGGTATTTTTCGGGATTTTCGGAATTGTGAAGTGAATTCATATGTGTTTTGACTCTACAAAAGGTCCTGAAAAAATTCTATATCATTTGACTTCGATAATTGCTTCTCATATGAGGGAAAACCCCACTTCCATTGATAAAAAGTTATTTGATGCCATCGAAGAATGCAAAAGCTCTATAAACGAATTATATAGGTAACTGATTTAGATACTCAACTGTCCAAAGAATAGATTTATTTATATCAAGAGTTGGTAGAGGTGAATATTTACAAGCTGCATACTGCTATCTTGGAACTATTTACTAACAAATGTTGTTTGTGAGAAGTGTTTTTCAACGGTAGGGTATGTTGACAACAAAATTCGTTCAAGCCTATCAGATCACATGTTAGATGCTTTAATCTTTTTGTTGGAATCTAAATAATTTTCTTAAAACTAATGCACTTGCATACGTAGCATGAATAATTTTTATTTTTGTTAATTTACGTTTTTTTTTTGTTCCTTTTTGTCTTGCTGTTTTAATATTTTATTTTAATGACATATAATTCTGATATACGTACATAATTGGAATACAAATGATTTTGTTAACGAAATATTTTAGTATTAAGAGAAAATCTCCCGTGATTTTTCGGGATTTTTGGATCCCGAATATCCCGAAATATCCCGAATCCCGGGATTTTTAAAAATCGATCCCGTTTGGCATCCCTAGTCTGACATTAAATAAACAACAATCATACGCTCAAGTGTACGCCATAATGAAAATTTTGAATAAATTAATGCATTTCTAACATCTTAACATCTAACATCATTTATTTACTATTTTTGTTTACTATTATCTATTATTTGTTGTTTGCCTTATGTATTTGTTGTTTTTTTTTTTTTAATTATTACCATCTCATTTAAATTTAAAAGGTATAACAACTAAAGGAATAGCTGTTATTAATTTATGGAAAATTGCAAATACATTTTGAGTTTCTTTCTTTATTTTTCTAATTACACTTTAAAAGCTCTCTTTAATTAATTTCTCTTCTCGCATCGCATCTTTGCTGGTGTTTTGATGAACTAATGTTGCAGAATAATTAGTGTTACAAGTGTACAATTAGCAATTTATGAATATTAAATAAAATCATATGAGAGTGTTTATTTATCAATAGAATATTTAATTTTGTATGCAAAAAAAACTAAAGAGGCTTATAGGCTTTAGAAAGAGAAGGTATGCCACGGAAAGCAGTTGGGTATGCCAAAAATAGTTCATTAATGGCTTTATGACCACAAGTTTTCTGTCATTAGATATCACAATAGTAAATAAGGGTAGCTTTAAATTTGCATTGAAATTTTTACTTTTACACCAAAAATATCATGTTGACCGTGGTAGACGGTTTCCATAGAATGCGCTAGGAATTAGCTTTGTTTGTACCTGAAATCCGAGTTTCTTATAGTGCGGTTTCCATATCATGCGGTACGCACTCACCGCATTGTAGGAGGGTTGACTGTACTATTTTTTAAGACCATTTTCACATATGTGCGCAACGAAATGATAGATATTCCAGTACTAACCAGTAACCATAAATTGTCTTTAACATGCAAAACTAGAATTACAAGCAAATTGAAATTGCAAGAAATCCGTTTTTATTGTTGGTAAGAACCTCTTTGGTTTTTTCTTTTTAATTTTTGATTTTGGAACATGAAATGAATGAAATTGGTTTTTCTAAATCTTTTTTCTATTATATTGTGAAATATTTAATTCAGCTTTTGAATGGTAAAAATAAAATGAAAGTATTTCACATTTTTTATCTACGGATTCCAAATTTGTTACTGGTGTTTTAGTTATTGTCATTGCATTGACATCAAACAGCAATTAGATGTGCGTGTCTGTTTATAAGACTCAAAGGTTTTTACGAAGTTGTTTGTCTTACAACACAAAACAGAAATTGCTCACACACATAGCTGCCAGATAAATAAAGCATCAAATCGTCAAATATTTAAGAAAAAATCGTCAAAATCGTCAAATACGTTCATTGAAATCATAAAAAAAATCATCAGAAATAATAAATAAATAAATTGAAAGGTTTTTAATAACAAAAACAAATAAAGTCAACGTTAAATAGCCATAATATTACATCATCAAACTGTGTGTGTGTGGTGTAAATATTAAGATATCAGAAGATCTTGACTTTATGGGCATGAAAATTCAGTGTGATTCTCTCTAGAACTGATGCAATTTTCAGTGTCATGGTTTTTTAAGCCGTTGTAATAAATAATTCACTTCATCTGATCTACTTACAAATTACACAATTTATAACCGACCGAAAATGGAATACAACTCTCATGTATGGGTAAGCACTTAAATTCTATTTTGAGGCTTTTACATTGTGTTCTATCGCTACTACAATGCTCGAGAGAAATAAGGGGAGTTGTTTATAACAATCATATATTCCTACGTAACACTCGTCTTTCTCGGCAAGCACATCCGTATGTGGTCGATTGGCCAGTGCATCGCACACCGCCATACAGACAAAGATTGTTTGCTAGACGGATTATTCGTATGTGGAATTGCTTTCCTGCAGAAATCTTTCCTGTTACTTTTGGTGTAAAAATATTCAAACCTAGTCTCCATAAACACTGCGTCCGTTTTTTCATGCCTACAATATATTTCCCTAACAATGCTAACTCCTGAGTGTTGGTGGTAATGAAAGAAAAAAACTAATGGCACTTGCCTTTGACTGCAATGGCTTATGATAATTTATTATCAACTACGATGTTATTTACGAGTTGAGATACAGAAAAATCATCACAGGTATTAAAAAATAACTTAAAAATATAATACTTTACACTTTGTTATACAAAGCTTAAGGAAGACTTTAATGTACTAAGGCAAGGAAAATGATGTAAATTTTTAAATTGATAAAAATCGTCAAAATAAGGGCATAAACCGCCATGTCGTCAAAATAATATTTTTGGAACTCAAAGTCGTCAAAATGACGACAAATCGTCAAATCTGGCAGCTATGCTCACACATTTTAAACATTTATTTGACTTCAGCCCGATTATCCAGAGATTTATTTAGCCAGCGTTTTGAGAACATTTGCAGATTTGGCGATTTCAATATTTTCAATTTGTTTATTTGACCAATTTATTGCCGGTAAATACATTTTGAATCAAATTACTAATTTTTAATCAAACACATAACGTATACGTCTGAACTAGGGATGCCAATCGGGAAATGCCGAAACACGAAATCCCAAGATTTTCGGGATTTACAAAATCCCGAATCCCGGGATTTTTAAAAACTTATCCCGGTATTTTTCGGGATTTTCGGAATTGTGAAGTGAATTCATATGTGTTTTGACTCTACAAAAGGTCCTGAAAAAATTCTATATCATTTGACTTCGATAATTGCTTCTCATATGAGGAAAACCCCACTTCCATTGATAAAAAGTTATTTGATGCCATCGAAGAATGCAAAAGCTCTATAAAACGAATTAATAGGGTAACTGATTTAGATACTCAACTGTCCAAAGAAATAGATTTATTTATATCAAGAGTTGGTAGAGGTGAATATTTACAAGCTGCATACTGCTATCTTGGAACTATTTTACTAACAAATGTTGTTTGTGAGAAGTGTTTTTCAACGGTAGGGTATGTTGACAACAAAATTCGTTCAAGCCTATCAGATCACATGTTAGATGCTTTAATCTTTTTGTTGGAATCTAAATAATTTTCTTAAAACTAATGCACTTGCATACGTAGCATGAATAATTTTTATTTTTGTTAATTTACGTTTTTTTTTTGTTCCTTTTTGTCTTGCTGTTTTAATATTTTATTTTTAATGACATATAATTCTGATATACGTACATAATTGGAATACAAATGATTTTGTTAACGAAATATTTTTAGTATTAAGAGAAAATCTCCCGTGATTTTTCGGGATTTTTGGATCCCGAATTATCCCGAAATATCCCGAATCCCGGGATTTTTAAAAATCGATCCCGTTTGGCATCCCTAGTCTGAACATTAAATAAACAACAATCATACGCTCAAGTGTACGCCATAATGAAAATTTTGAATAAATTAATGCATTTCTAACATCTTAACATCTAACATCATTTTATTTACTATTTTTGTTTACTATTATCTATTATTTGTTGTTTGCTTATGTATTTGTTGTTTTTTTTTTTTAATTATTACCATCTCATTTAAATTTAAAAGGCATAACAACTAAAGGAATAGCTGTTATTAATTTATGGAAAATTGCAAATACATTTTGAGTTCTTTCTTTATTTTTCTAATTACACTTTAAAAGCTCTCTTTAATTAATTTCTCTTCTCGCATCGCATCTTTGCTGGTGGTTTTGAAACTAATGTTGCAGAATAATTAGTGTTACAAGTGTACAATTAGCAATTTATGAATATTAAATAAAATCATATGAGAGTGTTTATTTATCAATAGAATATTTAATTTTGTATGCAAAAAAAACTAAAGAGGCTTATAGGCTTTAGAAAGAGAAGGTATGCCACGGAAAGCAGTTGGGTATGCCAAAAATAGTTCATTAATGGCTTTATGACCACAAGTTTTCTGTCATTAGATATCACAATAGTAAATAAGGGTAGCTTTAAATTTAAGCTAACAAGGGTTGCAATTTTATAAGGCTTTCTTAAACAATTGTCAAGTTTTTCGCATGATTCGCCGTTTTAGGTTAAAATTTTTGTACTCCCGAAGCACTAAAGCTAATTGAAATCATCTATCGTCTATCCTGCTATCATTATCACGTAGATTTTTGAAATGAGAACCACATATCGCTCCTTTATTGCAACATAGTCATATCACAAAAAAACTTGAACTTTGCAAAATGCGATTAAAGTTTTCAAGACATAAGTCCTATGATCTAATTGCCGCAAACACTTTTTGCTATAACTCAGTTCAGCTTGGGATATAAAAAACTGTTTTTGTCAAATAGAAAAAATTTGAAAGGTTCAAGAAATATAAAAAAGGTATTTTTGAGATCTACTCAAAATAACTGAATAACGTGGAGTATGTATTTAGTCGGTTGGTTTTTTCACTGTCGCACCGTGTAATTTAAATATTATGTTAATATATTTTAATTATAATTTTTAAATAAAAATTTTGAATTAAAAAATTATGATTGTTTTCCATAAATATGTTTTTTTTCTGCATATGATGATTTTTTCTCAAAGCTTATGGCAACGCTGATCCCGGGACAAGTTTTTAAAAATCCCACGTTTTGGGATTTTATGAATCCCGAAAATACCGTGATTTCGGGATTTCCAAATATATATATTTCCGTCTAATAAATATACACACTACATTGATAGTATAACAACATAAATTTTCTGTATTATTTTTTCACCCTATGAAACACTCTGTACAATAACTATTTAATTGAAAACAGTTTTTTTATTTTAAATTTTTACTGGGAAGTTACTCTAAAATAAACTAAAAGAGTTCCCAAAGAGAAAACTTAATTTTTATTTAACTGGCAAACTGGATATATGTATTCTTATTGCTGCTGGTAATTTTACTTTGAAAATACATACAGAGATCATTATCACTACATTGATATCGAAAATGAAATTTTATAGCAAATGGAAACTAAAATGAAGTTACTTGTCTGTCTGTTTAAATATGCGCATATGAAACTATCAATTGGCAAATGAAAATGCATAACAGTTGTACAACACAGTTTATCTTCACATAGAAGAGTATAGAAAATGAAATATTTTATATATGTTGTAATGTAAACATACTTTAAATATTACTCTTAAAAAAGTAACAAATGTAATCGTTTTATTTTATTTTTTTTTTTTAAGCCAAGGGTAAAATAAAATGCATGACAACCTTTCCAGTAAGACGCAAATAACGATCACACTAACAAGTTCGTAGTAATGTTTAAATTCTAATTTTATGTTTAGAGAGATGTGCATAATGTTTGTTTAGTATATACAGTCCAACCCGGTTATAACGAACTCCGTGGGACCAGAAAAATTAGTTCGTTATAGGCAAAGTTCGTAATAAACGGGGTGAAGTCATAGAAGAAAATATAAAATACAAAGAATTTTTTCATTTATTAAAAACAAAAAGTAGTTTTTTTTATTAAAAACCAAAAATATGTGTTACTTCTTTTTATCTATCATCTGATTAAAGACACTGAGTTATAATTTAATGCTGCCATATTAATTAAAAGTAAAGAATATTGCCACGCTTCAAAGTTATTTCTGAGGGTTCGTTATAAAAAAAGGTAAAATCCATGAAATTTAATTACTAGGACCATTAAAAGCAGTTCCTTTTAACAAATTCTCTGGTTATAAACGAGTTCATAATAAATGAAGTTTTTTTGTATGAAAATTGTTATTAAAACGTTGGGACTTGAAAATATGCACGTAATAACCAAGAATTCGTTATAAACGAGTTTGACAGTATATATATTAATTACACTACACGCATACATGTAGACATATTGTTACGTTTTTACCTTTTAAAAACGTTAAAAATATGAGTTCGTAGATTGCAAATAAAGTAAAAAATAAATTTGTGTTTAGTTTTGATGAATTCTTTATTATCTGCACAACTTTTGTGCCACTGTTCCAGCTTATTCTACGTACACAACGATAATTTTCGCAATATGTGTTTGTTCGTCGTTGAAGTCGCCGTGGTCTAGTGGGTAGTGTGTTGGCTTATTAGACGAAAGGCCCGGGTTCGAATCCCAGGTCAGACATCAAAACGAAAAAATATTTCTTCGGCGACTTCCTCTCAGCAGATTTCTGGCAAAGACTCTGAGAGTAAAAATTGCCATGAAAAGCTTCTCAAAAATCTGTCGTTCGGAGTCGACTTTAAACTATAGGTCCCGCCACTCATGTATAAAATTAACGCACACAGCATAAGTGGTGTGAGAAGCTAGGTCGTAATCCTGACTGAAGGGTTGTAATGGCCAATTATGTATATGTATGTATGTGTTTGTTCGTGATAATCCTCTGCTTACAACCTTTTCGTAAGCAACAACACTTGTTAGTTATTCCTCGCTCACAATCTTTTTATAAGCACAACACTAACAACGACTTCCGTCAGACGCAACTTGTCTGCACACAACCGATTGATTTATCACTTCAACCAACGTAATGTTGTTATATACGACTAACTTAATTCACGCTCCGAATACAACGTGCCGTCTGCACACACGACTGATTCAACTCAAACTCTGAACTCTGAATCATCTTTGCTCGCTTTGGCTTGCCTTTTATATCACTGGATTTTTAGTGTGATGAATGCCCTTGAAGGATGATGACGTCCTTCGGGAATATTCTAAAAATGTAAACAACCTATTCTTATTTTTGTTGTTTCTTGTTTACATTTGAGCAGGTAGATTAATTGTTGTTGGGTTATTTCTCTGTTCGCTATTTTATACAGCACATTGTTGTTTCTTCTTTACTCCTTTGTTCCCTTCATGTTGTTGTTGGTTATTTACGTCTTTTTATCCTTTATTCTTGTTGGTATATTTTTCTACTCATTCATTGATCACGTGAACAGTGCGTTGTTTTGTTTTTGGAGCTTTTGTTTATCATTTTATGCATGATCCAGTATATTGTGTTGTTTTTGGAGCTTTTGTTTATTATTTTAACAACACCATTTCCACTTTCGTAACAATATAAAGTAATCATTACAACCCTTCAATCGTTATCACGACCTAGCTTATGTTGTGTATGTTAAGCATAGGCCTTAGTGTTGGGACCTATAGTTTAAAGTCGATTCGATGAGAAAATTTTCCATGGCAATTTTATTTACTCGCAGAGTTTTTTGGAAGAAACCTGCTGAGATGAATATGCTGAAGAAACATATCCTTCATACTCATACCTGGGCTTTGAGCGGAGTCTTCATGTCCAATAAGCCACCACACTACCTACGAATTTATCATTCACCTTAGCATTAGCACCCTTGAGTTATGTTTGTAATTCAAACATGAAAATAAGCTCAGCGTTAAATTTTTAATTAATTCTCTATAGAATATTGTAATTTTTCTACTATAGTTGTCGAATTCCATCTCAAATTTATGAGAAATCCTTGCAACTATAGTTTACAAATTTAGAAAGCAGTGTTCGAACTCAACTTAATTAATTACTTATTTAATTGGCCATAACAACCCGATTAACGGATTTCGGCCTGCCGCAACACATCTTTCCAGGCGCCTCTGCTTCTTGCGCGCCTACACCAGTTGGTCGCACCAATCGATGGCAGGGGTTTCCCGATTTGGTCCTTTCAACGGATACAAGGTCGTGCTCTTCGCCGACTTCCGCAGATCCCCGCATCAAATACTCGTCTCGCCGGATCATCCTTCTCCCTACGAACGACATGACCGAGCCAGCGCAGCCGCTGGATATTAATACGCTGTACAACGTCCATGTCGTTGAGGAGCTCATACAGCTCACTGTTGAATCGGATGCGAAAATCATCGCCAACTCACACTGGACCGAAGATCTTACGTAGGACTTTTCTCTCGAATACTCTCAAGGCAGCTGCGTCAGTTCTTAATATGGTCCATACTTCTGCGCCATAAAGAAGCACGGGTAGGATGAGCGTCTTGAAGAGTATTAGTTTCGTCTTACGAGAGAGGTCTCTGCTACTCAATTGCCTATTGAGACCATAACAAGGATTACTTAACGGCAACGGAAAACTTTTTGAAAATAATTTATTACGATGTAACTGTAACTGAGATGGTACAAGAAAAGAAGGTTGCATTGTAACAATAATTTGTATAAGCACTCTTATATAATAATGGCATTGAAAAGCCTTGAATGTGATATATTCAACAAATAAATTTTTGTTTGCTCTATGAAATGTTTCATTGAAAATTCTAATTCAAATAGAGGGTGATTGTCTCCGTGTTCTACTAAGTAGTATACTGGCTTATTAGATGTAAAGCCAGGGTTCGAGTCCCAGGTCAGACATTAAAATAAAAAATACAAAAAAGTTTTTTTTCGGCGATTTCATCTCAGCAGATTTCTGGTAAAAACTCTGAGAGTAAATAAAATAGCCATGAAAAGTTTTTCTTAAAATCTGTCGTTCGGTGTCGACTTTAAACTGTAGGCCCCGCCACTTATGTATGAAATTAACACACACAACAAAGTAGTGTGAGAAACTAGGTTGTAATGACCAATTATGTATGTATGTATGTAGGTGTGTTCGAACTCAAGTATTTGGAAATGTTGCTTGGTTATTGAAATTCAAACCGGTTCTTCTATTTGGCGTGCCACACA
>JABZEU010000212.1:0-12499 GCA_014635995.1 Sarcophaga peregrina
AATTTATATGAAATATTGAGATTAATAATGTCGTTTATTGCGATTTTCTCAATATAAGTGCATGTCTGAACATAGTATAAGTTCGAAATCAAATTAGTAATCGTAATATGTCATTTAAATTCCACTTTCCGTATTGTCTGCATTCCAATTGCTGATTTATTTTCATAACTAGTTTAATTAGCGAACTCGAGTTCACATGATTAAAGCCATTTTACGTTAGACTAGGTTTAATTTTCAATTTCCTAAAGTATAGTACACATGACTGTCAAAGGACTGGTTATTACATCATCTACGTATCCACCATTCCTAAGTAGCATTTCTTAGCCTTCAACTCATCGTTGACTAGAGCATTTCTCTTAACATTTAGGGGGGTCGCCGTGGTCTAGTAGGTAGTGTGCTGACTTATTAGACGTAAAGCCAGGGTTCGAGTCCCAGGCCAGACATCAGAAATAAAAAAATACAAAAAGTATTTTTTCGGCGATTTCTTCTCTTTCTCTTCTTGTTTCTCAAAAATCTGTCGTTCGGAGTCGACTTTAAACTGTAGGTCCCGCCACTTTTGCATAAAATTAACACACACAACATAAGTGGTGTGTGAAACTGTGCGCTTCTTGGGAACGATTGCTGTAGACTGTCTAATGGTGAAGGTATAGCACTGGCCATTTTATAGTCACCAGCGGGAGTTCGTTTCCTTACCGTTCGCATCTTCCCTCTCTCTTTCCACCTTTCCTAAAAGACCTGCACAATGTATTGCATGAGGAGGGGTCATACCCTGAGTGCTTGTTTTAAAAAAACAACAGTTTCAGGCTCTTAAATGCCTAAAAATTAGTGAGGATTTGTTTACGGGTTTATACCTCGTTATTAAAGCATATCTAGTTATTATAGCAGACCACCAATGTCCCTCAGTTGAAGATTATCTTCGGCTTTTTAAACCCATAAAAATGGCCTAAAAATGCATTGTTTATCAGTTTTGGGTGAAACAGGTTTTCGTCGTTTCTTTTTGAATTTTTTTTGTATATCAATTATACACCCAAAGAAAAATTACAGTAGGACTCACTCTTTTCTAATGAGATTCTCTCATAACAATGAGAAATGGTCTCCATATTTGGAGAAATATTTGTCATGTTAAATACGCAGTCTTAAGGGATTAGGCGCTGTACATTTTCCACTACATAAACATATTATTAGGTTACACTTGAAATAATTACTAACAATTTTCCTCCGGGTTATACACATACATATATGAAGTCGCCGTGGTCTAGTGGGTAGTGTGTTGGCTTATTAGACAAAAGGCCCGGGTTCGAATCCCAGGTCAGACATCAAAACGAAAAAATATTTCTTCGGCGACTTCCTCTCAGCAGATTTCTGGCAAACACTCTGAGAGTAAAAATTGCTATGAAAAGTTTCTCAAAAATCTGTCCTTCGGAGTCGACTTTAAACTGTAGGTCCCGCCACTCATGTATAAAATTAACGCACACAGCAAAAGTGGTGTGAGAAGCTTATGTATGTATACACATACACTCACATATTCTCTTTGTGCCGCCGTCTGTTTATAGGTTATTTTCAGTCTTAAAACTTAGGTTGGGAGGTCTTCATAGTCTAGTAAGTAATATGTTAGGCTTATTGAACAAGAGCCTATGGTTTAAATCTCTTACAAATTGATAAGAAGACATTTCTTTCGACGACTTCCTCTCAGTAGTCTCCTGACAAAAAGTCGCGGCTATAAACACAATAATCGCAACTGATGACGATAATACTCGTTGTTGATGTTATAGTCGCTAGGACTAGTTAGTGGTCTGCATAATTGATGGATAATTTGGTGGGAGGATTGAGTCTATTAATCAGTAAAATTTTAAAGAAAACAATCTAAGAAAAGCAAAGTAAAAACTGAGCTTCTCCTGTTGCAGTCGCTAGGTCTACATTGAAGATAAGATCTTCCCGTGCATATAAATATCAAGTTCATTACATTTCTAAATACAAGTGAATGCAATTTTAATCTTAATACAGTAAGACCTCGCTTATCGTGCTAAACGAAACAGCATTAAACGAAAGAATTTAGCACGACGACGGAAATCACAGTTGGATTCTTTATTCTGAACAGACTAACAAAGGAATGTAGTATACACCGTCGGTATATAGTGGACCGCTTTTGATTGGTGCATGGCCGTTTCATTTGCACACACATACAACAAGTCTCAATTTAAGGAAGTGTGTAATTTAAGGAAATCCCAATACTACCGCGTAATACTGAAACAGCGTTACACGGGGTAGCGTTAAGCGGGATCTTACTGTAGCTACATAAACATATTTCATTGATATTTTATTGAAAACTGTTTTTGAAAATAATTTCTGTTGTAACCTTAACTGTGGTAGTCGCCTGTCGTTTGTATTGTAAAGCGTTGACATTTATTTCAAAATGTTTAATTATGCCTGTCAATTATTAAATGAATTCTTCGATTATAATGACATCGTAAATATAATAGAGCATCGGAAAACCAGTTTACCTTTCCCAATTAAAATCATCTAATATTTAACCGTTATTTTTTAAGAGTATCTAACCGTTAACTCGCGCCTCATTCATTTCTTTCAATTTCAGTTCAATTCATTACCCCCAACACAGCACAGCACAGTACAGCTTACATGGTCAATTTTTCTTTCTATGTGCGTAAACAATTAAAATTTAATTCAAATGCTTGTTGGCATTGAAAAGTCAAATTGAAATTTATTTTAATTTTTATTTTTAGAAAAACAAAAAAGAAAATCTATTGAATTGAACAAATTTATGGTTGAGTGCGTGTGAAATCGTAAACGCTGATTAAAACAAACCGGCAACGGTAAACAAAATTGCTTCAAAATGGAAAACGGAAAATAGCGCCAGTCACAGTCAGGCATAATACGATGAGAAATAGGCTTTAACACCAAAACTATAAGAACACTATACGACAAAATAAAAAAAAAAAAATTAAATACACCCTGCTAATGACATAGTGCAGTAGATGTAGATCTCAAAAATATTTTTTTTTATATTTCTTGAACCCTACAAACTTGTTTTATTTGACAAAAACTTTGCTCTTTCACTTTATCTACAAATTTCTGGATTACTCTAACATTTCTGACCCGATTTCCAGAATTTAAATGTAGTTGGAAAGTAGAGAGATGGACCTTTAAAACGATATACATATATCTCTTATTTGACTTAATTTGCTATGAGATTTCATGAGGTAAACTTGGAAAATTCGAATTTTTTCATATTTCTTCAATTTTTTTTTTTACTTTACTCACAAATTTCTGGATAACTCAAACATTTCTGACCCGATTTACAAAATTTAAATCTTGTTGGAAAGTAGAGAGATATGCCTTTAAAACGGTGTACATATATATATTATTTGACTTAATTTGCTATTAGATTTGATGATGTAAACTAGGAAAATTCGAATTTTTTCGTATTTCTTCAAGTTTTCCCATTAAAAGTAGCAAACTTTAATAAAAAAATATAGTATCAGTGATAATATTCTTAAAGTATTTTCTCTTGTGAAGAAATTGAGTCATCACTTGATCAAATCGGACAAGAATTACCGTAGTTATTATTTAAAGAGTATAACAGTCGTGTTATGTTTTTTATATATTTCATCGCATCAAATAAACTTTGAGTTCAAAAATTCTCAAAATTTTTGAAGGATCTTCATTGCTTATTGGAAAATGTATCAATTTTGAATTTGGACGACTTCCAGAAGTCGGCTAATACTTGTGTTTTATGCGAATAGTTTTACTTCTCATTGCGCAAGTGGCTACTCAAACGTGATAAACAATCAATATCCATCAAAAAATTCTGAAAATTTTTGAACTAAAAGTTCATTTGAAAAAATATATACACACTCGTATACGGATAACAGAACTCAACTAATAGACTCTTTAAATAATAACTATGGTAATTTATATCCAATTTGATCAAATGATGGCTCAATCTCACACAATCCAACATAAATATTAGCCGGCTTTTGGTGCAAAAGTGAAATTGACACATTTTGTGATAAACAATCAAGATCCATTAAAAATTCTGAAAATCTTTGAACTAAATCTTCATTTGATGAGATGACATATGTAAAAAATGGCACTAGACTGTTAGACTCTTTAAATAATAACTACGGTAATTTTTGTCCAATTTGATCAAATGATGACTCAATCTCTTCACAAGAGAACAGACTTTAAGAATATTATCACTTATCCTATAAGTTTTTATTAAAGTTTTTTACTAGGAATAAAAAAACTTGAAAACATATGAAAAAAATTCGAATTCCAAGTTTATCTCATCAAATCTAATAGCATATTAGGTCAAATAATATATATATGTATACCGTTTTAAAGGTCCATCTCTCTACTTTCCAACTAGAATTAATCTTTGGAAATTGGGTCAGAAATGTTTGAGTAATCCAGAAATTTGTGAGTAAAGTAAAAAAAAAAAAAATTGAAGAAATATGAAAAAATTCGAATTTTCAAAGTTTACCTCATCAAATGTCATAGCAAATTAAGTCAAATAATAGATATCTGTATACCGTTTTAAAGCTTCATCTCTTAACTCTCTATCAAGATTTAAATTTTAGAAAAAGGGTCAGAAATGTTTGAGTAATCCAAAAATTTGTGAGTAAAGTAAAAAAAAAATTGAAGAAATATGAAAAAATTCGAATTTTCCAAGTTTACCTCATCAAATGTCATAGCAAATTAAGTCAAATATTAGATATATGTATACCGTTCTAAAGGTCCATCTTTCTACTTTCCAACTAGATTTAAATTTTGGAAATCCGGTCAAAAATATTTAAGTAATCGAGAAATTTGTATGTAAAGTCAAAAGAAAAACAGTTTTTGTTAAATAAAACAAGTTTGGAGGGTTCGGGAAATATAAAAAAAAATATTTTTGAATTCTACTCAACTAACTGAACAACGTGGACTATGTAGTTACTGGGATGTATTTTCACTGTCGCACCGTGTAATATTTTATTGAAATAAATCATAGCGATTAATATAAATATGGACGTTTGAAAAAAAAAAAAAGTATTGAAATCAGTTTTGTTTTGAAATCCAATAATTTATGAAGCATTTTAAAGCATAAAATTAAACGGACCGACGGATGAACGGACGGACGGACTGACGCCTTAATGCATTTCATTTAAAAAGTAAAGAAACTTAAAATTTAAACCCATTAACTGAAAATAACTTCATTCGATAAAAATTTATTTAACGACGTAACGCCTGTCAAATGCCGTTTTGAATAATTGAAGTGGCCGTGTTAAAAAGTGATTATTTTATGACTACGAAAGCGTTCAATGAATTTAAAAATTTCATTTCTCTTCTTCTTCTTCTTTAGCCGCTTCAAAACATTCCAGCACAACTCCATCACATTGTATGGCTCAATTCGAGCTTAACAGACAGTTTTTGTTTTTCTTTTGTGTTCACTTGTGTGTACCATATACACGAGCACTATCTATATTCATGCATAGGCGGCGTAGTAGACTAAAACCGTTCTCAGCGCCGCTGATAGCATTGTCGCCGTTGTTGTCATTCTGAATGACTGTGTGATGATGACTACTTGACATGGTCAATTGAAAATAATTTTTTTTCTCTTTTCATTTCATTTTATTTGCTTTTATTCTTTGGCTGTATGGTGTGGTAGTTTGTTTTCTTAAAAGATTTAGCCTAAATGGGTTAATAACTCAACAGCAGATTAACAATATTTTGCCTGGAATACATACTTTGTTGTTTTGTAAACGAAGACAAGATTTCAATTGAAATGATTTGATTAATTCGGTTTTTGTTTTGTTTGTTTATTTTCCGGTTTCATTTCTTATTTAAAAGAATTCATTTTAATTATAAAAATTACATGGAAACACAATGAGAGCGTTAAGCGACAAGCAACAGAAAAGAAATAAAAATTAAATGTCTTTTAATTTGCAAGGAATTATGATTAAAGATCTGCTAGTGATTAATAATCAGGCTCAAAAGTAGGTTCCTTAAGGTCCAAAATAGATAATGCAGGGTGAGATAGCCTTTATAAGCAGCCTGAAAATCAGGCGATCACCGGCGAAAAGATTCCAAGCGACGGAGAACCTTCAGAATACATCTGCGAGAAGTGCTGGTTTTGATAAGAGTGGCACGACACCGGAAACAGTGCAGGTAGGCGCGTAATCGCACGCAATGCGACCAGTGCATAGTGGAGCAGAGGAACCGCTTTTGGGGCACAATTCCCCTAGACAAGAGTTCATATGCCAGATGAGAAACTTAGAGAAAGAAAGCCTTACTAAGTCCCAAAGTGTTATCCGCAAGATTAGAATGGCAATATAGAAGGAAAAGAACAACAATATGAAAATTCAAAGCGGAATAACCGAATAGAGGAGCTCATTTTGATAAAATGACGAACTACAGGGAAAACTGGAAGACTGCAGAAGAGGAAAAAGTAGCGAGTAAGACCTTTGAGAACGCCAGGAATAACAGGAACGATGGTGATATCTCCACACCTATAAATTCCCTCAACAAGAGAGACGCCTCAAGACTGACGGGGACCCGCGCGGAATAGAGCTCGAGAGGATAACCAGCGGACACAATACAGCTCAAGAAAACATTAGTGGATGGGGAATGGAGAACAGTAATTGGCAAGAAATCGGTAAGGAAATAAAAAAAGAAGCGACAGAAGATTGTGAAACTACGTCCGGAAGCTGTGATCATTCACCAACCCAACCCAAAGGCGCAGTTACTCTGATGTTCAAAGGCAAATACGCATACGGAGCAAAATAAAACCGGGGGAATCAGAAATAGCGACATGCGCCACCCGGAAGGCGAAAATAGGCGCCATACTTATTGAAATGGGTAAAGGAGGCAGAAGAGACGAGTTCAGGGAGAAGCTAAAGAGCATTCTATATCAAGAGGCAACAGTAAAAAAAAGGTCCACAGGTATTATCCATTAACTTTCGATGCTGTGAAGGCTATTTAAAGTTTGTACTTTATTTTGTAGTGAAACTTATTTTACTATTTAAGTTTTTTTTTGTGCTAAACAGTTTATGAGTCACCCTATCACTTTAAAACCTTTTTCGGTAAGTTTTAGAATAATAGGGTTGCCAACTATATATCAATGCCTAGACATAATGCCCTTTTTGACAATACACAGGATGAACTTTTCGCATTTATTTCTGATCTTTCACAAGAGTTGTGTGTTCTTATTTCAGACAGCCAGAGCACCTTTTAATTTCTTAAGTTTGAAAACCATATTGAAAATATTGTCGTCTTCCTTCTTAACATTTGAATCTAGGCACTTAGAGTGTACTTTGATTCATTAGGAAAATTCATTAGAATCCTAAGCATTAAAGCATTTCTTTTGCTTCAAAATGCATATGGATCCAACTGTATTGATGGAAATAAATTTGTGTTTAGTTTTAGTCAAAATTTTTTATTATTCGCACAATTCTGTCTGCCACTGTTCACAACTTGATGTTTACAGCAACAATTGCTTTTCTTTGTTATTTCTTTGTTTATACCCTTTGCATAAACAAAATAATTGTTCGACAGACACTACTACTCTCTTCAAACGCATCGCATCTTCAGACAAGACTGACTGAACTTCACGAATTTCGTCGTCTGCTTTGTGTTGCCTTTTATATGGCAAAGTAAACAGTCCGATAAACGTTCCTGAAGGCGAATGGTCATTGCCTCGCCTCATTCATAAAGCACTGCAAAAACTGTTCTTGGGAGTTCGTGACATCTAGAACCTGCAAGGAAGCTGTGCCTAACCTCGCATTAAAGCCTTATGTTTCGAAACGTTTTCTTTCGCTTTGAAATACATATTAACCTCACTGTATTGCTCCGATTTTTATTGCCACGTCTCATAGAACATTGCAAATACAATTCTTTAGAGTCCCCGACATCTAGGGCCTGGAAATAACCTGGATAAGCTAAGATTAAAGTATTGTGTTTCGAAACATTTTCTTTCGCTTCGAAATACGTATGAGCAACACCATATAGCTCTGGTTTTTATTGCCACGCCTCATAAAAGACTGAAATAAATGTATTACTGCAGTGCTTCGGGAGTCTGCAATGTCTAAAGCCTGGAAGTAAGCTGCATAACATATGTCTTTGCTTTATCCAAGCGTCCTATTAGGGTACGTTGTTCTGGATTGCATGTGGGCAGCTCGATAGCACATCATCATCCACATTATAGGCTCATCGACAGGTTTCACCTTCAAATAGACCTTTAGGTGTAAGCTTGTTTTTTTACATACATACACAGTGTTACTTTCTAAATATGAGGTCGTAGATTGCAAATAAATTTGTGTTTAATTTTAATCAAAATTCTTTATTATTCGCACAATTTTGTGTGCCACTGTTCACAACTTGATGTTAACAACAACAATTGCTTTGTTTGTTATTTCTCTGTTTATAGCCTTTGCATACACACATACATAATTGGTCATTACAACCCTTCAGTCAGGATTATTGACCTAGTTTCTCACTACCACTATTGCTGTGTGTGTTAATATTATACATGAGTGGCGGGACTTACAGTTTAAAGTCGACTCCGAACAACAGATTTTTGAGAAACTTTTCATGGCAATTTCATTTACTCTCAGAGTTTTTGCCAGAAATCTGCTGAGAGAAAATCGCCGAGGATATACTTTTTGTATTTTGTTTTGATGTCTGGCCTGGGACTCGAACCCAGGCTTTTCGTTTAATAAGCCAGCACACTACTTACTAGACCACGGCGACTTCGAGCCTTTGCATAAACAAGATAATTATTCGACAGATCTTTGTAACGTGGATCTTTAAAACACTATTACTCTCTTCAAACGCATCGCATCTTCACACAAGACTGACTGAACTTCACTAATTTCGTCGCCTGCTTTGTGTTGCCTTTTATATGGCAAAGTAAACAGTCCGATGAACGTTCTTGAAGGCAAACGGTCATGATCTCGCCGTTTCGAAACCTCTAAAAATAGACTAGATAATTATTTGACAGATCTTTGTGACGGAGATCTTCAAACCACGATTACATACATACATAATTGGCCATTACAACTCTTCAGTCAGGATTACGACCAAGCTTCTCACACCACTTATGTTGTGTGCGTTAATATTATACATGAGTGGCGGGACTTACAGTTTAAAGTCGACTCCGAACGACAGATTTTTGAGAAGCTTTTCATGACAATTTTTACTCTCAGAGTCTTTGCCAGGAAGCTGCTGAGAGGAAGTCGCCGAAGAAATATTTTTCGTTTTGATGTCTGACCTGGGATACGATCCCGGCCTTTCGTCTAATAAGCCAACAAACTACCTACTAGACCACGGCGACTTCTAAACCACGATTACTCTCATCAAATGCAGCGCATCTTTATGCAAGACCGTCTGAACTTCAGTAACTCTGTCACCTGGTTTGCGTTGCCTTTTATATGGCAAAATAAACAGTCTGATGAATGTTCTTGAAGGCGAATGTTTATGACTTTTACGTTTTAAAATCTCTTTAAATGTAAACAACAATGTTTACATTTGTTAATGTAGTATTGTTGGTATATTTTTGTTTACTTGTTTATCATTTTTATGCTGGTGTTTATTGTTGTATTTTTGTTTACTTGTTTACCATTTTTTTATGCTGGTGTTTGCTGTTATATTAAGCAATACGATAATTTGTAAACAAGTTTGTTTACTGCATTGTTTTGTTTTTGTAACTTTTGTTTAAAATTTTAATGTTAAGCACCAGTGGCTAGATTATTTTCCATTTTCGTAACAATACATACATACATGAATGAATGGTAATTACAACCCTTCAGTAAGGATTACTGTTGCCATCCACAATCCACCTAAAAATTTTGAAGAAGAATCATTAAGCCCGATATCCAAAGTTCAAAATGCAAAACTTTTTTCTCACAGTTGTCGCCTACCTACGCCTGCCGCTTAACGCTTTCATTGTAAAACGGTAATTATTTTTAATTTGCTTTTTTCAGCATTGGCTATGAGTGTCAAAACATTTAAACACTTCAACTAGCCAACAACAACAAACTACCAATTATTTTTGGTTTTCTGTTTACAACAACAACAACAATAAATATTATAAGTGGAGTGGAGTAGATGAATGGATGGATGGATGGACGGATGGTTGAATACTTGTATTCTCTAGGCATCATCATTAGCAATTTTAACGAACAGATTTCGACTACCAGATAATTATGAGTCTGAGTCCGTCTAATTTAAATACTTTTTGAAATGCTACGAGTATTCTAATGGGAATTAAAATCGAAACAAAAAACAAGCCTTTAAACAACAGCTGTTCCCATACAATGGCAAGAGGCTGTTCGTTATATTTTTTCGTAATTAACGCTGAAATAAAATTTTGAGAACGCAATTAACGACAAACGTAAACTGTAACGATTTTTTTTATTTGAAAATATTTTCAAAAGTCAAGTCATTCAGAAAACATACATATTTTTTGATTTGAATTTTAATTTTTTATTTCTCATTTCTAATTCGAATTTTTCGCACGCAACTCGAGTTCGAACACCAAAAAAAATTTCAAATGCTGAAGCCGATCTTAAAACCTCAATTAAATGCTGAACGTCTGCATGGCAATATGCAAACCCATGCCGATAAAATTTTCAAACTTGATGTCAATAATCTGAAAATCTTCAATGAAATGAAATCGAAAACTGCTGATGTACAAGAACAAATCAAAGCGGTTAAATTCGCAACCAGGGATCCTCAATTGGATCACGTGCAACGTTCTCAACTCTGTAATCTGGAAGAGTTGGACAAAGACAATGTAAAGCAACGCTTACAGTTAAATGCGGATGTAAAACGAATTGAAAAATCTTTGAATGAGAATTTCAATAAGATTCAAGAATTTATACGCATGAAGGGTGAGGTCCGCGAATCCCTTAAGCATTTGAATCACAAGAAATTCAATCAGATTGAAGAACAATTTCAGGATTTGCATAAACGTTCCACTGAAATGTGTATGAATCTGCCCAGTAATCGTTGGAAGCAATTACATACCTGAGGGATGTCAAACAAGCGGTGTCTTTTCATATATTTTGTAGTTTTTGTAAATAAATTGTTTTATTTTTGTGCTCAATTTTAAGAGGTTGTATCTTAGGCTGTAATAGTCCTACGTTACGTACGTCTGCTACTTACCTACGTTACGTTACTATGTTAGGTTTCTGTTAAGAGAAAATTTTGCTCTGTTAATGCGAAATGTGGTGCTTCTAAAATTTATGGATTTTTAAATTATAATTTGTGTTCACACACACACCAAAGATTGTCTTACCTATGTTACGTTATGTACCTACGATACGGTACGAACCTACGTTGCGATACGTGCCTACGTTAATTTTCGTACCTATGTCACGTTACGCAGCTATGTTACATTACGAACTTACGTTACGTTACGCACCTACGTTACATTACGAACTTACATTACGTTACGTACTTCACACACATCTTTATATGATTGTTGATAACATGAAGAGTCCTTTCAACCTATATTTCAGCATGAGATGGTACTCATAGACCTAGAGCACTTGTCCCAAAATTAGCACCTAAACAAGTGATCTTGTTGAGATAGATAATGTTAAACCGATAACAGTGCTTTGTTAAGGGCAAATTTTGTCCTGTTAAGAGAAAATTTAGCACTGTTAATGCGAAATGTGGTGCTTCAAAAATTTATGGATTACGTCTTGGATTTTAAAATTTAAATTTGTGTTCACACACACTAAAGATTGTCTTACCTACGTTACGTACATACGTTACGTACATACTTTACGTTACGTACATACTTTACGTTACGTACATACTTTACGTTACGTACATACTTTACGTTACGTACATACTTTACGTTACGTATTTACATAAAATATTTACTTTACGTTACGTACATACTTTACGTTACGTACATACTTTACGTTACGTACATACTTTACGTTACGTACATACTTTACGTTACGTACATACTTTACGTTACGTACATACTTTACGTTACGTTATGTACATACATACGTTACGTTACGTACATACGTTACGTTATGTACATACGTTACGTTATGTACATACATTACGTTATGTACATACGTTACGTTACGTATCTACGTTACGTTATGTACATACGTTACGTTACGTATCTACGTTACGGGTGTATTTAATTTTTTTTATTATTTTGTTGCATAGTGTAATCCTTGAAATATCTAGGCTTTAAACAATCAATTTTGTATGTGCCACATGTGCCGTATGATGCCCGTTAAAATCAATAATTTTTATTTTATTTGCCATTTCGTTTGCAAATTAACTGTTTAACTGCAACAACGACAACAACAACAACAAAATTAACAAATTCCCCCTTAAAACATACAACATGTGGCCCAATGCCTTAGCGTAACGTTAATAATTTTTTCAAATGAGTTCGTTAATAATGGTGCTGTGCTGGTGTGGTACTGGTGCCAATCCTCCTCCTACTAACACACTTCTTTTCCATTGCATT
>JABZEU010000213.1:0-12491 GCA_014635995.1 Sarcophaga peregrina
TAAGTTACAGTACATTAAGAGGTAATTAATGAGTCTCGGTCTATTTACGCTACAGATGTTTACACCAGAAAGAGTTTTTAAAGTAAACAGAAGTATTTTCTCTTAAACTAGGAAATATAACTTCTTAATAACCTATCGTGATTGGCATTTTAAAAGTTCCAATTTTTTCTACGTCATTTAAATTCTGTTTATGCAAAATATCCTTTAAGCCAACAAAAAGGTTCATTTAAGGTTAAGTATTGCTTTTTGCATCAATTTTACTTTAAACAGAATTTCTCTATTTTCTATTTATGAAATGGTTTTTCGTGTGGCTGTTTACAGCTTCAATAAGTTCAAGAGTCAATAAAAGTCAAAAAGTAAAATAAGCAAGAAAGAAGGAAAATATTTTTCCTAAAAAACAGACCTCCAAACTGTATACGTAGTTTGCTTATTTGCATCTGTTTATCTTCGATCGACCACAAGTTTTAAAAATAGTTTCCAATGACCTTATAGAAATAATTTAAATATTTTCTTTTTAGTTTTTAGTTTTTTTTTTGCCAGTTTGCTTTTCATTTTTCATTTTCATCTCCTTTAATTCTATTTCGTATCAGTTTTCTACCAGTAGAAGCATAGATTTTTTTTGTGTTATTTTTTCTTCTAAATGGTTTGGTAAATTAAATATTTTGTTAAATACTAATGGCATCATATTGTGTATCGAATTTCATTTTCATTTTTTTTTTTTCTCAGAGAAAAAAGTTGGTTTTTCTATCAATTGATTTTTATATTTTGCAAAAAATAAAAAAAAAATTCAAAAGTTTAAAAGTTAAACAAATTCTGTGTGAGCACAAATATATTCAATCGGTTTTGTTTTCTGTTTTGAGCCAGAGAAAGTGGTAGATTTTATTTAATTAACCCATAAAATTTTACTTCTATTACTATCTTCTGATCTTTTTAAGCAGTGAATAAATTTAATATTTTATGCCAAATTAAAGAAGAAAGGAAAAAAATTAAGTGCAAGAATTAATATTTTAGAGACCCACCAAGGTCATTAAAAAATTTGGTCCTCGATACGGCTCTCCACACTTAACAAATTAGGGCTGTTCCGCGTTACTGTAAAACCTGGAGAAATTTAGGGATTCAAGTTCCTCTGATGTTGTAATCGATTAAAAGCCTCATCTACAATATCTTATCCCACAGATCACGTTTGTCCAAAATCCAACAGATTAACATTATGTTCTTGTTCGGAAACAGGATTACTCTGCCTTCCTCAAGGACTCTTTAACAGCTTAATGTCATCTACCAAGTAATTGGCAGTTAAACCATTCGTAAAAATTGAATTGCAATTAAAAACAGAACCTACAACATTATAGTATTTTCAGACTGAAAATGCTACAGAGACCAGTCTATCAAACTCACACATTCAGGAATATTACAGTCATGTACCCTGCTCGAAGACTCCGCTTCCTACCTACAGTAGACTTCATTATGGTCCTAATTCTTATCATTATTATCAAAATCCATTTTGCCCAATTACTCTAAAACTCTTATGGAAATAATAGGATCTCTCACTTCACATAAAATAAAACCGAATTACAAACTAAAGCAAAATACGCCGACTTTTCAAAATCTGTAAGCAATTCTTTATCAATGATTCGTTCTTTAATGAATATGGTAATAGATGGCTTACATTCAATTAACTCATGTCGAGCACAACCACTTAAACTATTTTTGCAGGATGTCAAGACTCACAAAATACTCAAATTTTTTCAGAAGTTTATGCCAACTCTAGTTGTATCGTGTCCCTGTTTGGAGTTGATTGCATCGTGTGGGAAATGGTGTCCTAAAAACATAGCATGTTTTACTAGATATTCTATTCCAAAAGAAATTTGTAAATAGTCCTAAAAAAAATGGTTTAATAAGTGAAGTAAGCGGTAAGCAAGTTGAATGAAGTTATAGATGAGATGGGCAACTCTTTTGAAATCATTCTGTATTTTTGGAGTAAAGATATGTTATATGTCTTTACCAGACGATCCGTGCGAATATTTCGCACCGTATTTTTGTAACATAAAATGAAAATAATTAATAAAAATTTTATTAAAAGTATAAAAATATTAGAAATCATAATAGCATCATACATATTTACATACATACATACATACACATGTTGCGCGTATGAATCCTTAATACAAACAAAAACACCTTTAAATGTACGCACTCGAGAAAAAACCACGTATAACTTCACATGTGAAAAGACCAGTTCTGGTAAATACAATCCTACCTCTTGAAAAGTTTGACCTTGTGCTTTGTTTATCGTCATAGCAAAAGCAACTATCACAGGGAATTGTTTTCGTGTCATTCGGGAAGGCACAGTTGAGTTAGAAGGTGTAACGTTGACTCAGAGTATGAGTACAGTTTTATCGGTATGCATAATTTTTGCTGATAAGATGTGCTCTCCCATGTTTGTTACGATTAGCCGGATATCATTTATTAACCCCTGTTTAGCATTAAGATTTCTGATTAACATTATAATTCCACTTGTCTTTTCAGATCCACGTTATTTGTATTCTTACGTTGGACGTTATTTTTATTCTTATTTTTCTTAAAACCTTTTTAACTGTTAAATATTAGTTGGCAATAACGACATTACCAAAATGACTTTTACAACTTTATATGTTATTATGTGGAATAGCATTACAATTAAGCGACCCTGTTTATCGCACTTGATCTAATAACTACTGCAAAGTATTGCCAAAACAGGTTTTTACAACTTAATATGCATATTATATATAGCTGACTTAGTAATAAGCGTCATTATAGTAAATACCGATATTGCCAGAATGGATACACATACATACTAATGTAGAACTGCATTACTATTAAGCGACCCTGTATTAGCACACTTGAACAAAAACATATAATCATAATGACAGCAGTGTTATCATGAATTCTATATAAAATATAACTGTCATCAATGAAAGTATTAATTTTTAAATTTTTAATTATTTTTTGCCATTAGTGTTGGGGTCAAGCGTTTTTTTTTTTTTTTTTTCCGCAGGATAGGGATATGCGATTATAGCTCCCTTGGAGCCTCCAGCCTCTACCCTATCAGGACCGTTAGTGCGTGATATCGTCACATCCTGCTAGAGGTGGCCCTGCTCTTTAACGGAACACTACGGATCTAGACTGGGGAGTCAATAAACACCCCCCTCTCAGCGGGGTGACTATGGCTGACAACCCCCCCCCTTTTTCTTGCACGACTCGTTTTCTTTCTCGGACTTCTCTCTGCCCACTCGTTTCTGACTCGATTGCCCTGAGCTGGTGGCTGTAACTTTCTGGACCTAGTTGTGTATGCACGGTAGCACCGGGTGAAACCCGCTGTGTGAACGGCTCCAGGCTAGGGTTACAGCTGCCCCCGTCCCGTTAAAACCCTGGCAGGCCTCAAAGTACGTTCCTTGTCCGTCGCCGTTAAGTTGGTGGTGTAGGTTCGTTGAGAGGACTCCGATTAGTACCCGGTCTGGCTCTGAGCACCTGTCCCCATAAGGGCTGGTGCCAACCCTCGCGTGGCCTCCCTGCTTGCATAGATAACCACGGGACCACTAATGGGTAACTACACTTGCGGGCAAGGATAGCGGCTTTGAGTGGGGACCCTTTTACAATGAACCCTGAAAAATCAAACCTAAATAGACCAGCGCTAACTCAAGTAGGCGAGCGCAAAGCATCCACTGCTACCAGTGGACGCACAATTCTCTCCAGGCAGGCACCTGTGAAAAATGCAGCTGCCCCTTCGAGAGTTAAGTCCCGTATTATTACTTCGGTAAAACCCCGCTTGGCACACAAGGTTCCGGCTGTGAAGCCGGCACCCAGTGTCGCCACACCTCCTGTTAGGACACCTTCCACCGAGGCTCCGTCTACCTCTAAGGCGGCTGCGAATATGCCCTCGCACTCTTCGGTTGCCGCTAAGGCATTGACTGACAAGTCTGGCGCGCATGCCCCTGGCACCAATCCATCGGGTGTCAGGAATACCGTGAGTGCTAGCGTGAGGGCTTATAGAACTCGCAGATCAGCCATGCGCATCATTGCGAAATTTGGCTCGACCGACCCGGCTCTCCTCTCAGAGGATGAGAAGGAAAGGCTTGCCTGGGCTAAGGCCCATCGTAATGATCGCCCCCCTGCTTCTCCGATCACGGCAGAAACGGGTCCAAAGAGGCAAAGATCTACCGAGCTAAACGCTCCTCTCCAGCCTCCGAAGCGCTCCAAGGTGGCCAATCCCAATATCCCCCCGCCTATAAGACCGCGCTCGGCGCAACCCAGACGCCCTGTCCCCAACAAGCCTTCTAAGCCTCTTAGTGAGGTGTTAAAGGAAGGTCTGACCTGGGCAATTGTTGACCGGAGCCACCCCGACGGTTCCATTGCCCCCACTAAGTGGAGACTGGTGGAACACGCGCTCCTAGACGTCTTCCTTGGAGTAATGGACTCCAACCCTGGCCCTTCACCTGGCTGCACTGATGCGGGGTGGTATCAGGGGCACATTAAACTGGTGGCGTGCTCCGACCTCCGTTCTATGGAGCTTTATAAGGAGGCCATCAGCAGGATTGGGGAAGTCTGGCCGGGAGCTAAGCTTGCTGCTGTCCCTCCAGACCAGATTGTTAACCGCCCCCGATCCAAGGCGAGAATTCCTACTGGACCATCGGACCCAGAAACCATTTTGAGGATCCTCAAGGCCAGTAACACCGACCTGCCTACCCATAACTGGAGGGTAGCTAAAGTGTCTGATCAGTGGGGTGATTACCGCGAGGTGGTGATCATCCTGAATGAGGAGTCACTTCCATTTATTACTGCCCGTGGGGGCGTGATAAAATATGGTTTTAGTTCAATCGAACTAAGGGTCTACAAGTCGGATTCTCGCGCTGCTGCTCATCCACCAACAGACCTCAACCCAGTAAACACTGACCCACCCCAACCCCTCCTACAGCACCCTATCCCATCTGACCCTACCCCATCCGACCCTACCCCTGGACCCATTGAATCCGCCGAAGACGTCGAATGTAGGAGTGTGAGCAGCCACTCTTCTCGACGCTCCTCTTCCAGCAAGAAGTCCAATTCTGAGCTGGTGGGGGAATTCTTCGACGGCATCGATATTGACGCAGGCGTTACCTCCCCGTTGTCGGACGAGGAGGACGCTGATGTGACAATGGTTGATTCTCGAGTCAATGCTGAGAGTCATCCAAATTAACCTACAACACTCTAAAACCGCCTCCGCCGCTCTGCTCCTCCGACTAGCAACTGAGGATGTAGAGCTCATTCTGATCCAAGAACCCTGGGTCGTAGACGGCAGGGTTTGTGGACTCAACACCAAAGGATATCGCGTAGCGTATATCCAGAATTCAGGTAAGCCTCGGGCTTGTGTTATGATTAAGAATAGTATTAACGCTCTTCTCCTCCACAGGTTCAGTGATAAGGACACCGTTACCATGGTCGTCGAAATTAACTCGATGACCTTCTGGATCACGTCATCCTATATGGCTCATGACTATGGGCTCTCTCCCCCTCAGGATCCCATTGGTCGACTGGTAGCGGATGCTAGGCTGCGCGGTGTTCCGGTCATAATCGGAGCAGATGCTAACTCCCACCACACGATGTGGGGTAGTTCCGGTACCAACGAACGGGGTGAGTGCCTCCTTGATTTTATTATAAGTAATAACCTAGCTATAGCTAATCGGGGTGATGAGCCAACCTTCCTGACTTCTATTAGGATGGAGGTGCTGGACATCACTCTGGTTAGCTCCGATTTCTCTACTAACCTTAAGAACTGGTTTGTATCTCATGAATGCTCCTTTTCGGACCATAGATACATTACCTTCACTATTGACACGAACGCGTGTCCTCCTTTCGTGACCCCTCCGGTCAACAGGAGGAACACGAATTGGACCGTTTTTAGAGAGAAACTGCGTTGCAGCCTTCCCTCTACCCCCCCGACTATAACGACCCGTCTCGACGTGGATAGGGCTGCTGACACACTGTCAACCGCTATTAGGGCGGCAGCCACATCCTCCGTCAGACCCTCTGCCCATAGGGGCAAGCGTAAACCGCCCTGGTGGAACCAAGAGATCGTTGATCTACACCGATCTTGTGGTAGGCTCTTTAACAGGGCGAAGACGACAGGTGAATGGTCTACCTACAAGGCCAAAAAGAGGGAACTTAAATACGCTGTGAGGCGAGCGAAGAGGGCCTCGTGGAGGAACTATTGCGCGAGCATAGAATCCTCTTCCGAAACGGGCCGTCTTCGTAAAATTCTAAGTTCCACTCATAAATCACTTGACTGTATCCGACGACTTGACGGACGTTGGACTACGTCCAGCTTGGAGACACTTGAACTCCTCCTTGACACTCACTTTCCAGGAAGTGTCACATTTGGTGGTCAGGCCTTTTATCAGGTTAATGAACCACCGTCTGGGAACTATTCCCCCCTGTCCCTTACCCTTGGCCAAGTGCAATGGGCTGTTAGGTCTTTCAAACCATTCAAGTCACCAGGACCGGATGGTATTATTCCAGGTGACATTCAACATGGGGAGGAGATAATCCTGCCCTGGTTGCTTGCCATCTATAACGCTAGTCTCAGGCTCCTCTACATCCCTTGGAGCTGGAGAATATCTAGGGTGATTTTCATTCCCAAGGCTGGGAAACCGTCCCATACTGGGGCAAATGATTATAGACCCATAAGTCTGTGTTCCTTTCTTCTGAAGACACTGGAAAGAGTCCTCGATGTTCATATTAGGGCCTCGATTGATTCAGCGCTTCTGTCCACTTCACAACATGCATATACGAGAGGTAAATCAGTGGAAACAGCACTTCACTCGCTTATCTCTCGGGTGGAGAAGTCCTTGCACGTTAAAGAATACACTTTGTCCATTTTTTTGGACATTGAGGGTGCATTCAATAACGTCAACCCGGACGCCATAGTTAGGGCTCTCAGTTCTCTGAACCTGGGACAGGATCTGGTCAGGTTCATCGAGCTTCTCCTCAAATCGAGGATAGTGACCTCCACAGTGGGGGCCTCGAATTGTCAGAGAATGGTTTGTAAGGGTACTCCGCAGGGCGGTGTTCTATCACCTCTTCTCTGGAATCTTGCAGTCAACTCACTCCTGAGGGGGCTGGAACAATCTGGCAATGAGGTCATAGCATACGCTGACGACATTGCCATTGCAGCGTCGGGAATTTGTCCGCAGACACTGTCGGACAAGCTGAACTTGGCGCTGTCAATCGTGTTGGACTGGTGTAAGGATTTTGGACTGTCTATTAACCCCTCTAAGACCGATACGATTCTTTTTACGAGGAAATATAAAATTCCGACCTTCTCCCTTCCCAGCATAGGGGGGACCAGACTCACGTTGAGTCCCGAGGTTAAATATCTGGGCCTGATCCTTGATCCCAAACTGAACTGGAGGGCGAATCTGGCTGCTAGAGCACGTAAGGCGGCATGTGCAGCCTACTGCTGCAATAGGGCGGTCGGAACCAGGTGGGGTCTTCGCCCAAGGATCATGCGTTGGATATATTCCATGGTCATCGAACCCAACCTCTTATACGGTGCTGTGTTCTGGTGGACTGCTCTGGACAGACAATACAACGTCAGACTTCTTGACAAGGTCAGAAGGTCTGCCGCCATTCATATAACTGGTGCTCTACGCACCACCCCCACGAAAGCCTTGTTCACAATGCTAAACTGGCTACCTACTGTGCTTCTCGCAAAGCAGGTGGCCAAGTTTGCTGCGACTAGACTTAATGCTCTCTCTCGTTGGCACATTGTACCTTCTGGTCACTCCACAATTCTGGAGATTGACCCGGTGGTCCCTGGTAACATGGACTTTTTCCCTGCTGAACATTGTCTTGATAGATGTTTCCACTTTCTGATTCCGAGTAGGGATGACTGGAATCCTGATACGATCGTCCCCCCGGATATCCTGGATATATATACTGACGGCTCTAAACTCGAGGTTGGGGTCGGAAGCGGCGTCTATTCTAGGAAACTGGACCTGAATATTTCACTCCGTCTGCCGGACTACTGCAGTGTGTTTCAGGCGGAGGTGATGGCAATTTACCGGGCCGCGCAATGGATCCTCGTTAACGATGCTCCTTTCAGTCGTGTCTCGATCTTTTCGGACAGTCAGGCTGCGATAAGATCTCTATCAGGGTTCGTGATCAACTCTAGGATCGTTAGGGAATGTCGTCGCTGTCTCGACCTAGTCTCAGGGCGCTTCACCAGGGTCTCTCTGGTGTGGGTCCCTGGGCACAGTGATATTCCGGGAAACTGTAGGGCCGACGAGCTCGCCAGAGCTGGTGCGCTCCTTCCGGAATCCTCTTCTATTGAGATGGGTATGCCACTTGCCTCGGTCAAGTTTACCATTGCGCAGAGGTTCCTTCGGGACGCCAACCTATCCTGGGTAAATGAGGAGTCCTGCTCCACCGCTAGACTTACCTGGCCCAGGATGAATGGAAGGCGTACCAACCAACTACTTAGTCTCGGTCGTGATGTCATCTCGACTGTAGTGGCCGTGCTTACGGGTCATTGCATCATGGGTAGGCACGCCGAGAGAATGAGGCTCCCTTTTAACGACTTCTGCCGTGGATGTAGGTCCACTGAGGAAGAGGAGAGCGTCGTTCACTTTCTTTGCCAGTGCCCGTCTCTCGCTAGGAGTAGATATAGGTTATTTGGCTCCCCATTCCTTGCTAGCTTAACGGAGCTATCATCTATTGATATCAAGGATATAGCTTCGTTCATCAAATTTTCTGGCTGGTTTTCCAGTGTGGGGTAGTCGTGCTTTTATTGTGCAGCCCTTGCGCTGACCAACTTCTTCCTTTCCCCGATTTGGCGGAACTTGGTTAGTACAGGGACTGCGTTTCACCCGTGGCATCACAACGGGCCGCCATGCGTGCTCAAGTGAGCTTTGTGATATCAGAGCTACCACTACGACCTAAGACCTAAGACCATTAGTGTTAGATATAAGCTTTAAAATGAGATATCGTTCATTAAATTTGATGCGGTGGTATGGCAGATATTTGCAACCGACAGAAAAAAGTGCTTTAGAAATAATACATATAAAAATAATATATATGATACTTCGGACCATATAAACCTGAATATCAATAAATTTATAGAATAGAAGGCATTAACGACTGTGATTTTCAATTTCAAAAATAGAAGAAAACGTATTTATGGCAAATGTATTTTTCCTCCCACACTTTGTGGGTTAAACTCAAACACTGCCCTTAAATCAATCTCGTTTAAATCTCTTCTCTATTTATATAACATTTCTTCAAGACCAATGAAATCCAATTTATTTTTAAGCCTTTAAAAAATCAAAACATTTTCTCCTGCTTCAAATTAAATTGACTACCAAAGCAAAAATAAAAATCCATTTTAGCCCATATAAATTGATAAGAATTTATCTTTTTAGTCTCATTCTATGCCTTATTTTTCGTACGGTTAAATCTGTGCATTCAGTCGACATATCACTTAAATTAAGAGCACATCACAGGAAAAGCAACAGATGAATGATTTTACAAGAATAACTCAAACCCACAAGACGATTGACTCGAAAAAGGATTCAAATTCACCAGGTATGGTCATGTGACAGATAATAGATAGAAGAAAATGAGCAGGAAAGATGTTGGCAATAAAATTAAATTAAAACAAAGAAACCACAAGATATGTTGTTGTTGTTGCTGCTGTTGTTGGTGCTACTAAACACATTACAAGACATGAACAACATGGTTGACAAACCACAAAAGTATCAACCTGGAATTATAGTCGAACACACACAAAGGACATTCACACTTTCACACACAAAATATGCAAAAAGAATGAATAATAATTTAACATCATCATCACCATTGCCAATAACAACAGAAACTATTACCACAACAACACCAACAGTAAGAACAACTACATAAAGAAAACAATAGGCCATATGTCTACACGTACTATAAAGCCTATAAATATACTACAATCTTTATGACCCTATAACAATATCTCTGTGTGTTTACCCTATACATATACACACAAATGTATAAGTGTAAGTGTATGTAGTTGTTATCATTATACAACCCGCATATTAATGCAGTTTTTACCTTTGGTTTTTCTTATTTCTGTTTTTTTTTTCTTCTATAAAATGCTCGTATTACACCATAACCATGATACACACGTGCTCTGATATAAATAAAGCTGAACAAAGTCCTATTTTTAATAGCATTTATAGGCGAATATATTCAATCTTTGCCCCATAAAATACCACAAAAAAAATTGTTGCTTAAAGCAAATATTTGAAAATAAAAGTAAAATGAAATGCCAACGTTAATATTCTTTAAAGTTTTTCCTCGTATGGGCATTGAATTAAAATCATTTTCTAGAAATCTAACAAGCTTGCCTTATTTTAGAACACCATGAATTCTGATTTTAGTTCTTGCTTATCATGTTCTTGCAACATGAAGCTAAGGAACAGGCATTAGAAAGGACAACCAATCATTATAAATTCTGAGATTCAGTATTTGTTTACACAGAAACATAATGGAATATGGAAAGTACGGTTATAGGAAAGAATGGGAGAGTAGTGTGAGGCAAAATGGCGTCGAATTATTTTTCAATGGCAATAGTGCCCATTCTTTCCCCATAATTTGTGGTATATTTTTAAAAACTGGTTTTCGAATGAATTATATATTAACGGAGCTGTGCAAAGTTCGAGTAGTCTTTATACCGAAGTCAGGGAGAAACTCACATACCAAACGTAAGGACCATTAAGTCTCTCTTTATTCTTGCTCAAAACTATAGAGAAACTCATTGATATTAATCTATGACGGATCCTAGATCAAACATATGTTTATGAAATCCTGTTTGAAAAATTTAAATTTTGATTATTTCTGTTAGAAATCAATGAATTTTTCAAGTTTTCTTAATTTTTCTCTATGTGCAAAGATTTGTTTTAACAAAACTGTATGTTTTACACATATAAAGAGCAAGCAATTCCAAAAGTAGATGGGAGTGAGTGTTGTATTGTGTTCTGCTTGTTGTTTCGTCTTTTTTTTTTTGCCTTATGATGACCTACAACACGCAATTTTTTTGTTTGTTTTTGTTGTTGTGTGTTATGCAGCTGTGATTTTCTGTGTTTTTTTTTGTTCTCTTTTTCAAGTACATTTTATAATACACTCAAGCAAATACAAAACAACTACAACATAAAAACAACAGCAGAGCACAGGCAGAAAAAACAAATTTACAGAAACAAATAGAGTGAGCAAGAGAGAGTGCAGGAGAAGGATTTTTAATGAAATTGCAGGCAACAAAAAAACAACACAGAAGTAATCAAATGCAGTATTTATGTATGGGCGCGTATGTAAGCCGAGTATCAGTGTTGCTGTGCTGTTGTATTGTGTTTTGTGGCACTATTTCGACTTGAATTCCTTTCCATTCGATTATTATTTATTTATGCTGGGTTGGTTATTCTTTTTTTATCATCCTTTTTGTGTCTTTTTCATTTCATATTGAAACTGATAAAATATTTAAATGATGACTGTGGTAAAAAAAAACCCCCATTTTTTTCCAACCAATATTTTTAGGACTTTTACAGAGTTTGTTGGTTTTTTTCCTTCTCGTTCTTTTTGTGGCCAATAAACAATTGAATGGATTTTGTTAACGGAAGTATGTGAGTTTTGCATTTATTTTTTCTTCTTCCTTTTTATTTTTATTTGTTTCTGCTTATACGATTACAATTGTTTTAATTGCATTAATAGCAGTTAAATTCATATTATTCCTGTACGACAATAATTAAAATTTCATTCCATTTTGTTTTTTTTTTTTGATTACATATCGTAAAAAAATGAATTCCAGTGTAATCGTTCAGATTTTAAGTTTATTATGGCAACTATAAGTCATTTGATTGCAAATCAGTTTTTGCATGAATTCTGTCATGCAAAACGAAATTAAAATTTTATACAAAATTTTTTTTTTGGCATTCAAGTTTTTCTATTTAATTCTGGATTTTGTTAAATATTTGTTCAATTAACAGTAGAACAACAAAGTTTTTGAAATTTACATACAATGTTGCCAGAAAATTTCTCTCCAGTTGTTTTTTTTATTTCTTTAAATTCATTTAATCTCATAAAAAAAGATTTTCCAACCAAGCAAGCGAGTATAACAGATTCTAGAATGATAGGGTTGCCAAAGGACAGACAAGAAATTAAATCAACATGTAAAAAAGACTATTCAGCCATATGGGGGCACTATTTAAGTTAAATTCATAGAGAATGTAGTCGCTGTAGCTTAATAGATAGTGTTTTGGCTTATTAAACATGAGGCTTTGAGTTAAATACCAGGTCAGACATCTTTAATAGAACGTAATATGAAAAAAAAATATTTCTTCGGCTACTCCCTCTCAACAGATTTGTGGGAAAATCTTTGTTAAGTAAAATAAAATTGCCAAGAAGAATTTTTCAAAAATCTTTTATTCGGAGTTGATTTTAAACTG
>JABZEU010000214.1:0-12491 GCA_014635995.1 Sarcophaga peregrina
ATACAAATTCCACTGTATCTATATCTTAATCAACGTTCCTGCTATTTCTATGGAATTAAGAACCAACTACGCTGGTGCTGATCCAATAAGGAGAATATGCAGCGAATTAATAAATTTTATAATTTGATTGATTTTTCTGATTCTAATTCCTAAAAAATAATATAATCAACCATTTAAATTCTTAGTTTTTGTAAATTAAATTTAATGTCGTAGTTTGCATTGTTATTGCCTGTAGGAATATTTCTTAGGCATATAAAATAAAATAAAAAAAAAAATAAAAATTGTTATTAGTCAGTAAGGAATTTGTCCATTGACTTGAATAAATAAATAAAATAAAATAAATTCAAAAAAAAATGTAAAATGTAAAAGAATAGTAACAAGAGCAGCTTAGGCCTTCAGCTCAACAAGATTAATAAATTAGATGATTATAATACCTCTTAGTTCTATTCTATTGGAGTATTATTGTAATAAAATTCAAATATTTATATTTCATAAAGTAACTTAGATTTTTTAAGGACTTTCATTAGTTTGGATATGTTTTCAACATTAGGATAGGATAAGGAGTCTAAGGGATCTGAGTTTCGAAAAATCGAGTCACGAACGTCCGATAGCAATGGGCAGTGGCATAAAATATGATTGAGTGTTATTCGTATATTAGCGAAGCAGTTACAGAAAGGAGTGAAATTTGGTTTGAATATGAAACCATGTGAAATCATTTTGTGTCCTACTCTAAGACGAAAAAGTTTTATGCTATGAAGTCTAGAGAAATCATATGAGTAATCTGTTAAATAGTCATAAATTGAATTTTGGGAATTTATTAAGTGACATGCAATGGATGAAGAATCTAAAAGCCATGGTGGTTCTTTAGGAATTCGTGAAGTGACATAATTTGGAAAATCATGGGATTTAATATTTTGAATTATTCTATGAAGGGTTGAGGGTACTTTTAGATTTCTTTTAGAATGTCTATATTTTTGGCTATTTGTATCAGTGGGTTATTTATGTCATAAGTCAATGGATAAAATAATTTAGAAGTGAGTATGTCTCTTTGTGTATCTAAAGATCTTATGTTAGACTCATAACGTAGGTTAGGGATAGGAATAGATAGCAAAATAGTTACTGTTGTTTGATTGTATTGTATGGAAATCAAATAACTCCCAACTCATATGAAATTTTGGGTTGACGTTAAAAAAAATTTTAAAAGTCTTTTTAGAAAATTCAATACAATGAATTCAGAATTATTAAGAAATGTTGAAAACAAAGAAATGGAAAATAAAAACGTTGCTAATTTAAAAGAAGTAAAAGTGTTTTATATTTCCAATTCATTATTAAACGCTTGATGAACCACCACTAGAATTTCAACTATTTTTCCCTAATTTTATTCAAATAAACCAATCCGCTATTGAAAGTATACCCGGTGAGGTAAATAATTACAGTTATTTAGAAATGAAAATTAATATAAACTTTGATGTACTGCAATGGTGGCGCAACCATAGTCCGGAATGTAACTTCGTCTTTCTTTTTTCGAAATATCTATAAGAAAATAAGTATTATTTTTTGCATTTATTAATAATATTAATATTGCGGTAAATTATAAAATAAAACTCCCCGGCTCACTTGAAAATTTTACATAAAACAATATTTGTTAAAAGAGTTTTTTAAAAAGTATTCAAAACACTCATACTGATTCGTTGCTTCTGTGAATCATATAAATAAATAGAAGTAGCAAGCAGTGACAAGTAATTATTGACGACAGGTTAGAATATTTAATATTTTTTCTTTTAATTGTTAGCTCAGTATTCAAAACTATGCCATTTGATTCCCAATCATGCAGATCTCTGATACTTCTTACTCCTTTGTTGCAATCAGTTCATTATAAATAGTAAAAACTAGAGTTGTGTAGTTCACGAACGAACTACTTCAATTGAACTATTCATACAACTGAACTAAGAGAGCCGGTCATAATAATGAGCTCTTTTAGCTCCGTAGTTCACGACTCTCTTGTATTCGTTCATTTCATTGCTTTTATTTTGTTTATCGTTCTCATGTGTAGTTCACGAACGAACTAGAGTTGTGTAGTTCACGAACGAACTAGAGTTGTGTAGTTCACGAACGAACTAGAATTGTGTAGTTCACGAACGAACTAGAGTTGTGTAGTTCACGACCGAACTAGAGTTGTGTAGTTCACGAACGAACTAGTTCAATTGAACTATTCATACAACTGAACTAAGAGAACCAGCTGAAAAATGTGTTCTTTTAGCTCCGTAGTTCATGGCTCTCTTGTTCTCGTTTCTTATTCGTTCATTTCGTTCTTATTCGTTCTTTTCTGTTGTTTATTGTTTTCGTGGTATCGGCGGTGTTGCCACGTACTAATAAAAGAACTTATTTAGACATTTTCCTTAAAAAAGCGCGAAATTTTCAAAAAATACAAAAATAAGCAAATAAAAATAATATACTTTTTTCAATTTAATTAAAAGGATGGTTTTGACAAGAAATATCCGAAGAAATTCTTATTAAATATTAAAAAAATTATATGCTTTTACAAATACTCATGTAATTTTTGATGATGTATTAAAATTATTTTTTTTTGCATTTCTTGAATGTAATTCAATTTTATGCATTGGAATAGAACCTTATTGCTAAAAAAAAAAATTATAAAATATTTTTATAATCAAATTTCGGTAATGAGTTTGATTCACACAAGATAATCTGTTAGTCAGTTAAGTAATTTTAGTTAAAAAGTGCTTTAGGCATATAATAAATTAATAGAAATGAAAAAATGTTAAATATTACGCTTTATGTAAAATAAAAAAACACTTTATGAATATGTTTTTATTTTACTGATATAAATTTGCATTGTTTACATTAGTTTAAATATAACTGAAATTGAGAAAGAACTACTGAACTATTGAAATAAAAGAACGACCTAGTTCACTACAGGGAGCTGAACTAGAAAGAGCGAACACTGAAAAGAGCTAACGAACCCAACTCTAGTAAAAACTACCACATCGTCATAAGATACAAACCAGATATTTTTTAGTCGTACGTATGAGTGATATTTCATACTGTCATTCACATTTTAATAATTCATACGCACCCATTTGTATTTACTACGACATACAGTGACGAGCAGAAGTGAGTGCATGTTCACAATACTGAGTTTCGTCATCCAGAAAAACAAAACCATACAAGCAAATACAAAAAAAAAAAAAAAAAATTAATTTTAATTCTTTATTTTATTCGATTCGGAATTCGATTCTATTTCGCATTTATACGATCCCAAAGTTTGACCATGTTTGTTGGGGCTGTTTCGTATTGTCCGAGACGGATTTTCACGAATGACCAAAAATTTTCAATCGGAGGTCGAGACTTTATGTCGACCATTCCATCAATTAAAAATTGTATTTCCCACCGCATATCTTTAGAATTTTTGCTGTGTGTTTCGGATCACCATCCTGTTGAAAAATAATTTCTTATTCGGGATAAGCACATTTGTCTATAAAATTCGGAAGATGGGTTTGCAGAATCTTTAGATAGTCTTTTTTCGCATGATACCATGTACCAAATATAGAGGTCCAACATGCCACCACATTAAGCATCCCCAAACCATTACATTTTCACCGCTATGTTTGACAGTTGCTTCACATGGTATCTTTGAACCCGTTTCCTGGATCTGCGCTAGCAGTACTGCTTTCCATCTTACTGAAAGTGGTTACATTTGGACTCATCCGACTAGATAACACGTTTCCAATCAGATGGATAACACGTTCGAATTCCCGGAAGGATTCTATGTGAAGCAAACTATTAAACATGGCAGCGAAAATATAATTGGTTGCGGATGCTTAACATGGTGGCATGTTGGCCCTCTGTATTTAGTAGATGGCATCACGTGAAAAAAGATTATCTACAGATTCTGTAGGGGGAAAAAGGCATTTCAAAAAATATGCTGTCAAATTAAAGAAAACTTTTAATCATTACAATTCAAATAACACATCGATGGAATATCAAAAATCACTGATATGCGTCGTATTAAAGTAAGAGTTTATAATTTAAAGCGGGAGTTTCAATTAAATAATTCGATAATTTGTTGACGACACCAGTCGCTTCATTACATAATTTCGATAGATTTGTATTACGAAACATAATGATTAGCGATCCGATTTTAAATCTGTAATTATGAGGCATATAACATCAGATATATCAGGAGGAGTTAAAAACTCAATTGGAAGATTTTGTTCGTGACCATAATTCTTTATACGATCAACAGATTTCTAAGTCGTCAATATATCAGCTGCTTAAGGAATAGAAAATAATCCCCAAATCATTCACAGAATACATCCTCTCCATACATATTATTCACCCCAATGTAGCAAACAATAAAATACAGAGGGGTGAATACAAAATTGATATCGGTTAAAAGTATTTCTTTTTGTGTCAAATGTATGTTATTGTTCTTGAAAAAAAATAAAAAAAAATAATAAATAAACTCCAAAAATAAAACATATGCTCTAGGAGCATAAATAAATAACACCCTTTATCATGTATCAACCTCTTTCGAACAACGAAATTAAAAATATTAAAGCTTTTGGGTACGCTAGTAGTACAGTGGGCAATGTTCTGGTCTTTTAATGTGTTATCATGAATACGATTTCCACCGAAGACTTCAGTCCACGTACAGAATATATAACCGTTGCTACTCCCTTCATTGGGATCATTCGTACTTCATTACTTCAGTACTTCATTAAAAACAAAGTTTGTATGAGATATCATTGAATTATTTTTAACTATTGAGGCTATTATTTTTGCAGTATAGCACCATTCAAACGTCCGACTGGTTCCACTGAGTGAAGCTCATCCGAGATGCTCAATTTTTCAATACAATAGTGCTTAAATTAGTTTGAATTTAATTGTCAACATGAGCTCTGTTGGTTTTCAGAACCGTTGAGGTTTGTCGATCTCGATGTCGATTGTGTACAATTATAAGCCGCATATTCTGGAAGAAAAGAACAACAACAGAAATAAAAACAGGCGTTTATATTCAATACACATTCTGAATATTTATTTTTCCTTTTTGAAAGTTTATTCTTTTGGTCGCTATTTATTTTTAGTAGAGTTTTGATTTTACATTATGTTCTCAACTACACCTAATTCTGTTTTTACCCGGTAGATTTGTTCCAGAAAAAGCCGTGTAAAAAAGACACTGATCGTATGCAAAAATAATGTAATTGGTTTCTAATCTCTAAAACCTATTAAAATTAGTGAAAAACGAGGATTTTTTATTTAATCACATATATAATGTTTATTTATAAAGACAAAAAAAGTTTAAAAATAATATTTTTTTTTTTTTTTTTTTTATATATTTATTTGCAATCTATTTACATATATGTATACAATAATAAGCAAATTGAGTAACAATAATAAAAAAAAAAAATTACATTAGTATTAATCTCCAATGAGACTAAAACAAAAAAAAATTTTTTTTTTTTTTTATTTTCTAAATGCCAGGTCTAAAACATGAAACCTTTTAAGTCTTACAATTTCTTCACTTTCATCTAGTAAAGTAATCGCTAGAGTGTTACTACGGTTACTAAGTCTGTCAATATATTTCCTACTAAATTTGTTGATCTCATTTTTAACTTTAGATATTCCTAAATCTTTATGAATATTGTCGTTAGTAATAAACCAAGGAGCATCTAGTATCATTCTTAGAGTTTTAGACTGATAACGCTGCAGGATTTCAATATTCGAATTACTCGCAGTTCCCCACAACTGTATTCCATATGTCCATATGGGTTTGAGGATAGTTTTGTAGAGCAACAGTTTATTTTGCAAACTTAGCTCAACTTAGCTTAGCTGCGTTGTGTTTTTAAATTAAGCTGTTCTTTTTTGCTTTTTATATGATCTTTCCAAGTTAATCTTCTATCAAGATGCATTCCGAGATATTTCACACAGTTGGAGTTTGGTATTTGTTCGCCATTTAGAAAAATTGAAGGACAATTGCCCTTTCTTAATGCAAAAGTTATGTGCACCGATTTATCAGGATTGACACAAATATTCCATTTTTTAAGCCATATTGCTATGCTATTTAAATAGTTTTGAATTGCATTCGATGCTTCTGTTGGACAATCATTATTTGCTATTAATGCTGTATCGTCGGCATATGTGGCAACTGTAACATCTTCCGTAAAAGGCATATCTGCTGTATATATAGTGTAAAGAACAGGGCCAAGTACACTGCCTTGTGGAATTCCAGCTTTTATTTCACATATATCCGAAACAGAATTGTTGATTTTAACATAAAAATAACGGTCACTTAAGTATGATTTAAGAACTAAATAAAAAGGTGCAGGTAGAAATAATTTTAGTTTGAAAAGAAGACCAGGATGCCACACTCTGTCGAATGCTTGTTTTACGTCCAAAAAAACTGCAGAACAATATTGTTTCCTCTCTAAGGCATTTTGAACAACATTAACAATGCGATGGCATTGTTCAGGCGTACCATGCTGATGACGAAAGCCAAACTGATGTTGCGGAATGATGTTTTTATTATCTAAAATTGGCTGAAGTCTTTTCAAAAAGATTTTCTCAAATATTTTTGAAAAAGTGCACAGTAAACTTATTGGTCTATAAGAACTTATAATGTTTTCTGGTTTATTCGGTTTAGCCACAGTTATAATTTCCGCGCATTTCCATTGAACTGGGTAATAATTTAGCCCCAATATGGAGTTGTAAATAAAAGTTAATAGGAGTATAGCTTTTTTGGGTAACATTTTTACATTTCTTTTGGGGTTATATGTCTGACAGGCAAATCCAATTGGCAGGGACTATCTAAAAACTCATTAACATAGTTTTGATCACAAGCATCATTAAAAGAGAATGGCTGAAATGTCGACTCCAAATATTGTGAGAATGCTTGAGCTTTTTTGAGGTCCGATTTACACCAAGTACCATTTATATCTTTTATTGGTACATTTCTTTTACTGGGTCTTTTTAAATATTTTGTTGCATGCCATAGTTTATGTTCAGAGTTTTGATTGTAACCAATATTTCTTAAATAATTACTTACTTGGTCATTTTTATATTCACGTAATTTTCTTTTCAATTCTTTATTTGCTCTGTTAAGTACTGTTTTATTTAGTAAGGTTCTCGTTCTTTTCCAATTTCGTCTCAAACGTCTCTTATCTCTAATCATTTCCCTTATTTCCGCAGAAACCAAAACCCTATTTCGGTTATTAGCAACAGCTTCATTACGTGAAGATAAATATGCAGCTTCATGGATGAGGTTTGTAAAATTTTCAACGACGTTATCAACATCAAGAGATTCTTTCAACTTTATTTTAAGATTTATATTTTGCTCTAACCAGTATTTAAAGGAATCTACGTCAATATGTGTTACTTTGTAATTTCCATTTGTTTGTAAACATGTGTCATAATTTACAATCAAGGACGAGTGATCAGAACTTAAATCATCCAAGTCTAAAATATTCAACAAGTTACCTGGAATACCGGAGTAAATTACGAAATCTAATAAGTCTGGAATTTTTCTTGGATCACTTGGCAAATATGTAGGTCTTCCAGAGGTTAAAATTGAAAAATGATTATCGATTACATTTTTATACAGTTCTTTTCCCTTTGGGTTGGCAATTCGGGAACCCCACCAAGGATGTTTGGCATTAAAATCGCCGCCAACAATAAATTTTGTGCCAAGCGTTTCAAAAAAGTCTTGATAATCATCATATTTAACATTGTGTCTGGGGGGGGAAATAAATTGAATATAGAGATATATCATTATTATTGCAATTTATTCGTATTCCGGCAGCCTGTAGATGAGGTTTTTGATAATCTTCTAGGATAGTATATTTTATTGACCTTTTTACTAAGATTGCTGAACCTCCATGAGCTCTATTATCAGGGTGATTGCAAGAAATTAGGTTAAAGCCATTTATACTGAAATATGTTCTATTGGTAAAATGTGTCTCAGATATTAGAAATATATCGATATGATTAATATTTATAAATGTTTCAATTTCTTCTTTGTGGTTTAATAGACCATTGGCGTTCCATATTGCAAACCGTAGATTTATTTGCATAATTTGGATATTAGCATGGTAATCATGTTAAGAAGATTTGTTAACATAGATTCAATTCGATCCATTGTGTTGGAATTAATGTTTTTAGGGTTATTGTTTCTCACTACTTCAGAATAAGATTGACTGTTATTCTGTTGGCTGTTTCTCTGGTAATTATTATTAGAATTAAATTGAGGAAATTCATTCGAATTGTCTGGGGCATAGTTGGTTTGTCGGTTGCGAATAGTTTGTCGTTTAGCAATTAATTTTTGATATATTTGACAACCTTTGTAATTGGCAGTGTGACTTTTTAGGCAGTTAATACATCGAGCTGGCGAATTTAAGTCTTTTTTGCATTCTGCAGTTGGATGACCAAGACCACACTTAACACAATTAAAAGGTCTCTTACAATAAGTCTTTGTATGACCAAAAAGTTGGCATCGGTGGCATTGAACAATATCATTTATTTTTCTAGGTGCTTCAACTGTAATAATAGCATTGTTTAAGTGTCTTAAATTATAAATGTCCTTATTATTTTGTTGAGGATCGAGATCAATATAAAACATTGGTAATGATTCTTTGGTCAATCTACTTCGCACGTTAGTAACATTACGAACTTGATGTCCTAGGCATATTAGTTCGGCCTTGATGTCCTCAATAAGAGTAGAATGGTGAAGTCCCTTTATAACAACTCTATATGAACGATCTTGTTTCAATTGATATGTATGAAAACCTATATTTCGACCTTCTAAGTATGTTACTAAGGTTCTATATGAATCAACCGATTTAACCATAAGTCTGATTTGATTATTTCTTAATGATTTATAACTAAAATTATCTTTTGAAATAATATTACCTATATTACAAATCATACTATTAACATCAACTACATCTGGTATGTATGTTGGCGGTGGTTTAGGTATTGTTGCATTATCTTCGTTGTCATCAGCATCATCAGTCTGGAGCTCTGTAAATTTGTTGCTACTCGATGGAATGTCATCACTATGGAATGCCATTCGTTTGTTCTTGTCCGACCGGTTCCACTGAGTGAAGCTCATCCGAGATGCTCAATTTTTCAATACAATAGTGCTTATATTAGTTTGAATTTAATTGTCAACATGAGCTCTGTTGGTTTTCAGAACCGTTGAGGTTTGTCGATCTCGATGTCGATTGTGTACAATTATAAGCCGCATATTCTGGAAGAAAAGAACAACAACAGAAATAAAAACAGGCGTTTATATTCAATACACATTCTGAATATTTATTTTTCCTTTTTGAAAGTTTATTCTTTTGGTCGCTATTTATTTTTAGTAGAGTTTTGATTTTACATTATGTTTTCAACTACACCTAATTCTGTTTTTACCCGGTAGATTTGTTCCAGAAAAAGCCGTGTAAAAACCGTGTAAAAAAGACACTGATCGTATGCAAAAATAATGTAATTGGTTTCTAATCTCTAAAACCTATTAAAATTAGTGAAAAACGAGGATTTTTTATTTAATCACATATATAATGTTTATTTTTAAAGACAAAAAAAGCTTAAAAATAATATAAATTAAATGTTCGGGCAAAATAATTTGTAATTAAATTTTTAAGGTAAAAAAATAAAAAAAAAAACGAAGTGATAATCATAATACCAGTTATTTGCATTCGCTTGCTTCGAACGCGTAACAATCACTATCATCGCTGAAATAATTTGGAAGTGGTCTTTCTCTTGCTCGTTCAGCATCTAGTTTTTAATAATGAACTCTGTCGTGAGATGTTGTATAATTCTTTGTAGCGACCTAATTATTTGCAAATTTAAGTCTTTCTTGAATTAAATTTCCAGTTAATTTTACAGGTTCCTCACTATCACTGCTTTCTATGATGCAAAATGTAATATTTCGTCTTAATCATCAGTTTATAAGCGTCATCGAATACCAAGTCAGCAATTATATTGGGATGTTCGTTGGTATTTTGATCCATTGGTTATTTACTTTTTACACATTCTGACCAACATCCGTTTAAGATTGATGGTCGTAAGTCTGACAATGCTAAACCAGCATATGTAACACAATCTTTAATGGAAACCTCTTTCTAGGCATCAATTACTGTACGAGTTTTATTATTATCCAAAGTGCCAAAAATACACTGGAATGTTCGTTTTGGTTTTAAATGTTGAACATTTTCGTTGTCCAATTGAGGACGGCCAGGTGAATTGTATACCAGCAGAAGAACTTTAAATTCAAAGCCTTTTTTATTCATATATTTTTTAGTTTCTGGCAAAAATTTGCTTGTACGTACGAAAAGGAAATTCCCTTAACTTTGTGATTTGAACATACTTTGCAAAAATTAAATTTGACAAAAAAAAATAAAATTTAATCAGAAAAAATTTTAAATCGTACTAAATGGAATAAAATCGTGTAAAAAAATTTAAAATATTTTATTTTTAAACTGTGTTATATCAAAACTGGGTAAAAACAGAATTAAGTGTATTTTGAAAATTTATTCCGGGCATAATCGATGGGTTCCATACTCGTATGTACGTTTTCATTTAATTTGTTTTTATTTGATTTTTGCACTGCACGTCTTGAGAAAATATGCCATGAAGTGCATGATGTTGAATTTAATTATTTATAAGAAATGATAAAGGAGGAATTTATTCTTTTTAATTTTTGAAATTGATGAAAATTCCTTTATTTATATTGTGAAAGAATTAAGTTCTGAGTTTGAATACTTTGAAAGAGGTACTACAACAAATGTGTCAGTTGGTTTCCAATACTTAGGTTAGGTTAAGTTACTTAGTGGCACTCGAAAAAAAGCCGTATTGAGTGAAATCTATGTGAAGATTTTAAATTGTTTGCGACTTGTTGCTTATATTCAAGTTATATATAACTCTTGCAATCTAATATGTAAGATGACTAACACGACAATCAAGTGACTGGGGTCTGAAACAGACAAAACTTAAGCAATAGAGTCCTGTAGTCCCGAAACTGTGCCATTCGCATATCGGTTCAATTTTTGCGAAAGCAGCATTTAATCCAAGTAATTCTATACATAATAATATTTCATGTTCGGAAATGCGAACCGTCTGCCTTCAAAAATGATTTTATGCAATATATGTCGTCTAGATCAGAAAAATATCCAATAAAAGAGGTAGATCTGCGTCTCCAAATCAAATTATCTACTAAAGTGTATGATTTATAGTGGAAATATTTTGCATTACATTGGGATACTTATTTTGTAAACACAATAAACGCAAAGGGGCAAGAACAACAATTTTGCAAATGCAACCTAAGGTAAGGCTACATGCATATTAGTTATAATAAAGACATATGCAGCAAAGTATAATAAAAATATAAAATAAAAAATAAAGAGTTCTTTAATACTTTATCAATGGTGACACTAAAACGTTTTTTACGTGTTACGTTAACTTAAAAGCAAAACGGAAGAATTTTTGCTGGTTGTCGCCCTATCTTTAAAATAATCCTTATGCGCCCACGTATTCTATATTTGAAAGATTGCTGCATTTGCTGCCTTGTGTTATTGTGTTTGTAGCAATTCAATTGAGATGTATGTACATATTAATATACACTGCCCGTCATAACTATAATCACACTAAATTATCCGTTTTGCTCAACGTAAATAGAAATTTTTCATGATTGCAAATCTTTGGCCATTCGTGAAAATCCGGCTAGGGCAGTACGAAACAGCCCCAACAAACATGGTCAAACTTTGGGATCGTATAAATGCGGAATGGAATCGAATTCCAAATGATGCTATTGATCATTTGGTAGAAAGCATCTCAAACCGTGTAAATCAAGCTATTTCTCATAAGGGCCTATGGAGAAAATATTGAAATTGGGTTAGTTTCTTGAATTTTCTTAAAACGTGCAAAATTGAGTTTATGTGGGTTATTTTCGTTTTTTCATTCAAACTCATTGAATTCATTTCATTAATTATTGTTTTTTGACTGCTATTTGTTAAGAATAAAATAAAGAATTAAAATTAATTTTTTTTTTTTTGTATTTGCTTGTATGGTTTTTTTTGTTTAATTTATAATTTTGTTAAATTTGTTAAAGTGCGGTTATAGTTCTGAAACAGCTACTTTTGTTAAAATTAATTATATTTATGACACCAAAGTGAATAAATAATTTGTTTTTATTATATAATGTAAGTTTTCGTCTATTTTCTTTTATACTAAAAAACTAAATTCCTTACAAGCTGTACAGGCTGAACATTAATAGGGGTGCGGTTCTAGTTATGACGGGCAGTGTATTAGGTTTCCCGCGATATTGCACAGTTCCTGATTATCAGTGGAGTATTTAAATATTTCTATATATTTTGACAAGATATTGTATTGATTAAATACAAATTCATTTAATTATTTGGAAAAATTAATGCTTAAATTGTTTTTCAATTGCTACTTTTTGAAATTATTTAAAA
>JABZEU010000215.1:0-12475 GCA_014635995.1 Sarcophaga peregrina
GTTTTTTAATTGTTCGAAGAACAAAAAAATGTCCCTTTCATTAGCTTAGAGTTTTATAAGTACTAAATACCTTGTTTTTCATTCACTAGATAAGCTTAATTAGCACTACAAATAGTACAGAATTTTTATAATACGCCGCCGCCGCTTGTCTCTCTGCCAATGGACTTTTAACATCGCGATCAGCATTAGCTGAACGTGTTTTACGTTCCATTTCGATTTCATGCGCTAAAGATTCTGTAATTAGAGTAAAAAACAAGGAAAAAAGAAAAATTTAAATTAATATTTTAGAAAACAAATCAAATTTCAAGACTCAATTCAATCTTGTTTCCCTATGCTACAGAGATTTAAAAACAATCCGTCGGGAATTTATTTTATTTATTATTTATTAATTTTAATTGCAATACAATTATCTAAATTATATTTAATGTTTTACGAGAGAGAGTAAAAACAACAACAACAATAATATCTCAGCAAACAGCAGCATCATCGGCATCAACGTCATCATCACTATCATCATCGCAGTCGTCAGCTAAAATATGGGCTAAAATACAACATTTTTTTACATCATTTCAGGTAAAGTTGACCCAAATGAAAACGAAAGTCCGCATACAGGAATATGGAAACAACGACCACAAACATTATTTTGGACAACATGTGTGAACGGAAAGGCAAAAACGAATTTCAAAAGAAGCTCATGATAAAGTGCATCTTTTTGGAGTAATGAAATGAAAATCAAGTTTTAAAAAGTGTCATTGCCAGTAATAGTGGTAGACGATGCTGGTTGCTGGGGAACACAGTAATTTGGTCGGAATACATGACAGATAGTGCGTTCTCTGAAAGAAATACATTCCAAATATTTTCAGATTTTTGACCCGACTGCCTAATTACTTTGAACTCAGAGGAGGTATAGCGATTAAGCGATTACTGAAAGGATATTATGCAAGTGACATTTATATGTCTCTTACAAATCTTAAATGCTAATTTGAAAATTGTTTGTTTAGTCAAAATGACCGCAAAGGTGTTTGACCATAACCTCTTGCAGAAACAAACAATCTTTATGACCTGTTAAAAGCCAGAAGAAAACAATGAAGTTGTTGAACGTTAGCAATGGCGATATTGCACAACATTTGGAAGAAAAATGGAAATATGCAGCATATGTGTGAATAAGGAGCATTCGCTCATTGTTTTTTTGTATTTGAATGAAATACTTGAAATTACATTTTGTTCCAATACGCGATAATTCAATCTATGACGTGTTGTAACCTCATCTGGCATAATTATATATACAAAATATAGAGGACTCCAAATGAGTACCTGTATTTATTTTATAAACAGAATTTTGTTTAGATACTTAACTTTGAAGATGATTAAACTGTGCTTATGGTTTTGGACCGATAACTAATCACAAGTACCGATACATGATTAAGTAAATATAGGACAGCTTTATGGATTTTCTAAGTGCTCCCTATCTTAAATTTGAATATAAAGATCATTGTTTTTGAATAAAAAAGTAATATTCAAATATCCGCGCTGTTACTCTGCAAGATAATTGTGCCGTATAAATTAAAATGAATTTGTCATTTGTCGTATTTACGAAAACGCCACAGATCAGTTTAACAACTTTAAATCATACGATCTCGATGGCCAGTTTATATCATTTCCCCATAAGATCACCATGTTTTTTAAATATTTGAGCGCCCTGGTAGTCTAGTGGGTAGTATGCTAAACTATTAGCGTGAGGGTCGTGGGTTCGATTCCCATCAAAGGCTCTGGTCTGTGACATTATACCGAGCATATGGTCGAAGTTACTCAGCTCGTATATGGTTAGAATATAATCTTTAATTGTATTGTAATTAATAAATAAATAAAAAAAATAAATTTAAATATCCAATGTGACGTGAGTTGTATATCACATAGCATCGTCCTATTGAAATCACAAGTGGTTGGTATTCAGACCATAAAATGACGTTAATAATCATCAATTCGCAGGTGACACTAATGGCTTGGCAAACATCGTTCTCAAAGAAATATGAAGTGATATAGCTCGCCATGTTGGCTTATTAGAGGTGAGGCCACGATTCAAGCTCCAGCTCAGACATCTCCAACAAAACGACTACTGGCAAAAACTCTGAATGTAAATAAAGTTGCCCTGAAAAGTTTCCCGAATCATTGTCGTTCGAAGTTGACTTGCAACTGCAGGTGCTGCCACTCATGTATAAAATGTGGTGTCCAGAACTAAGTTCTGATGGGTGAATTACATACATACATAATTGGTCACTACAACCCTCCATACATAATAACATAATTGGGCATTACACCCTTCAGTCAGGATTACGGCCTAGCTTCTCACACCACTTATGTTGTGTGCGGTTAATTTTATACATAAGTGGCGGGACCTACAGTTTAAAGTCGACTCCGAACGACAGATTTTTGACAAACTTTTCATGGCAATTTTTACTCTCAGAGTCTTTGCCAGAAATCTGCTGAGAGGAAGTCGCCGAAGAAATATTTTTCGTTTTGATGTCTGACCTGGGTACGAACCCGTGCCTTTTGTCTAATAAGCCACACACCTAGCCACTAGACCACGGCGACTTCAACTACAACCCTTTAGTTAAAATTATTGACCTAGTTTGTTCACACACTTATGTTGTGTGTGTTAATTTTTATATATTAGTGGTGGGACTACAGATTATTAAAGTCGAATACGAACGACAGATTTTTGAGAAACTTTTCATGGCAATTTATATACTCTCAGAGTTTTTCCCAGATATCTGCTGGGTGGATTGTCATGACTAAATCTGTATGTATTACGGCTCAGTTGCTAACCGCTTCCGAATGAATTCAACGAGCACATTGCCATGGTAAATTGGCAAAATAGATTTGAATGGACAGCGATTAATTTCACAGATATAGCTTCAACAAAATAGCCGTTTATCAACTATTAAATTTAAGAAGTCCCTGTTGTTCTACAACGGCGTAAAGAACTGCGACTAACGATTTGCTAACAAGGTGTGCAGGGTTGCTTTGCAATATCGCCCTTGATGTACTATGATATGGAAGAATAAGTTTCTAGTATTTAAAGCAGTTACTTATATTATTGAGAAAAAATTCCTACTCATCTTGGACATTGCTTATCTAAAATTTAGAAATGACGTGAATATCTTTATCTTTTAATGGCTCAAAAACCTTTTTTATTTCTTTTGTTTTCTTAGATTTAATTGGTAACTTTTAAATTTTTCGACACAAAAATCTGAAAATATACCAAAAAAAATTTCGTGCTCTATGCCTTACTAATGTTTTAAATTTATTGAAAAGAAGACTCAATTGTGTTGTTAAATATGAATTCCTTCTTTCTTCTAATTAAAATATTTTTAATTATTGTTGCAATAACATTAAATTACTTTTTAACGAACCCCAAGTTACTTTTTTATACGATACAACCTCAATTTTCAATTTCATTAGTATTACTTTTTTTTGTAATTTTTTAATTTTCTTTATTTTTTGATAGCCCCCAACGAAGATCAGGTAAATTTTTATGCAATTCCCCCCAATTTCGTTGCCTTAAACTTCACACCTTCTCTTTTTCTTTCGTTTATTTTCTTCACATGATGCGAAATAAAACTGGTTCCCTTAGGATGAGCAGAAGTAATGTAAAGATTTGTGATTAATCACAAATGCAGAGTTTCCAATTAACGAGAATTTCATAATTCCTATTTTACAAAACGAAAATATCCAATCATATTAGGCATAAGCATTAATTTTCCATGTTAAAAGAAAATATCTTATTTAGTTTTAGTGCAGTGTAGAACCGTATTTTTGTTAAATGCTTATTAACAAATAAATCTGTTTAGAAGGAACCAAAGAAATAGTATTCGTAGGGAGATAAAACCTAAGCAATGGCAGGAATGATTTGTTGTCTTAACCCTTGTTTAAAAAAAAATTAAACTGTACACGACGAATAACTTTAAAATTACAATCGAACGACTATTGAAACCGAATTATAATTATATCTACAATATTTACAGTGAGCGTCAAAAGAAAGTTTACATTAACAAAAATATATACATTAATAAATTACCGTTATTTTCATTTTAAAATTATTTCATTGCCAGTTTTTAAAATTTAACAAAAAAAAAAAATTACAAAAAAAAAATTACAAAAAGTTAAAAGTTAAGTTTGGTGATATTTAGAATTTTATTTTTCTGTACACTTTCTTTTGACTCTCTCTGTATATATACGTCGTGTTAGGTACGATTACGAACGATTAAATAATATTCCAAAAACCTGCTGACTTTAAAAATATCGTCTACCTTCTTTGTCTGCATCAATTGAATTTTGTAAAAATGAATTCCCCAAATCTTGACACAAAATTCGCCACTTTATGGCCCTGCGAAAGTCCGCGTCCTCAGCAATTTAAAATTAACTGCCTCAGATCCTCTTTAATACTTTGTGCAATGTCTTCACGAATTATTGCGTGAAGCTGGAATTTTTTTTCAGATTCTTATCGTACAATTTCTTATAACTATTAGAGCCAAAGTTCCTCTGAGAGACTGTAAAATATTTGCATTACCTTACCGAAAATTGCTATAAAGAGTAGAAGAATTGGAACGGAAGAAATGAGAGCTGCTGATAGTGAGATTTCGACAGAAATACTGGAAAATGTAAAATTGAACTCACAGATAGATCACATTAAATAGAGGTAGTTTAGTAGATAGTATGTTGGCTTATTAGATGCAAGGCCATTGTTCAGGCCTCAGGTCAGACATCAAAACGAAAAATATTAAAATATTTCAATCGATGACTTCCTTTCAGTAGAAACGTTTTTCAAAAATTTGACCTTCGGAATCGACTTGAAACTGTAACTGCCGCCACGCATGTATAAAATTAACGCTCAAAATTTAATTTTTTTTTTTATTAAACTAGCACTTAGGGGATGACCCCTACTCATGCAGTGGCATTGTGCAGGTTTTTTAGGAAAGGTGGAAAGAGGGAAGATGCGAACGGCAAGGAAACGCGTTGCTGCTATTTGACTATAAAATGGCCAGTGCTATACCTTCCATCATTAGACAGTCTTTAGAAATCGTCCCCAGAAGCCCGCATATTATGATGTTGTGTGTGTTAATTTTATACAGAAGTGACGGGAACCTACGGTTTAAAGTCAACTCCGAACGACAGATTTTTGAGTAACTTTCAAGAAGAGAAAGAGAAGAAATCGCCGAAAAAAATTCTTTTTTTGTATTTTTTTTATTTTGATGTCTGGCCTGGGACTCGAACCCAGCACACTACCTACTAGACCACGGCGACCCCAACAATAAATGGTATGTGAAACTCGATCGTAATCCTGACTAAAGGTTGTAATGACCAATTATGTATTTTTAAAAAAGTTTTTCTGTTTATTAAATAATGTCGACATAAATAAAAGAAACTTTCTTTAATTATCGTCTGTAATCCAAACTGGAATCAAATGAATGTTCAACCAGCTTAGGACTTACATTCCTGTTTTACGATTCATTGTTTGTAATACTAGTTGTGCTGCACCAACATGCCTGCCTGAGGAAATTTATTGCCTTAATCTTCCATATATTAAAAGCAAAAAAAAAAGCAAAAAAAATGACTCACGGTCATTTATTTTCCCAAGTTTGATATTCCCAATCAGACAACAGAAGAGACACTATCTGTGTTGAATATCTGATTTTATCGTTTTCAAAGTGTGTTTTAAGTTTATTTACTGTCTTCAGAAACTAACAATTTATTTTTTTTGTGTTTTTAAACGAAACATATAGTTTTGGCCAAATTCATTTGAATTAATTAAAAAAAAGGAAAAAAAAATGTATTTAAAAGACATGTTCGCCATAATAATCAAACGAATTTGTAAATTCGATGGGAACTAATTTCTAAGAAATGGTAACTCTTTGAAATCTTAAAAAAAAAAACACTACACATATATAATATTATAAAAATTAAATAAAAAAATAAAAAAATTAAATATTTATGAGTTAGTATATGTTTATGTTTATGTTTTTGTTTTTGTGAAGTGCTAATGTTTTATTAGTTTTTTGTTTTGTTTATTTAACAAATATTTTATATTTTTATTGCATTTGTCAATACAAAAGAAAAAAAGCACTAATTCCATTTAAATTTGCTTAATTCTCTCTTAATGGCAACTCCAACTGCATTTGATTTGCCATTCAAATTTATTTTCTTTAAAATTAAAAAAATAAAATTTAAAAAAGTAAAAAAATCATCATAAATTGTTGCCCGGTAAACATTTTGCATAAAAACTTTACTTTACTGCTTTAAAACTGGTTTTAGACGACGATGATCATGATTATGTTGGTAGAAGTCAACTTCTTATGCAAAAATTTTGGACACACTTTTTTATTTCATTTTCGCTTACTCCAAAACTTTGCGATGGCTTTTGTTTTCTTAAGTAGCTGTGATTGACCTCTTATTTAGGTTGTGGGGAAGGCGTTCACTTTCATTTCATAATAAAAATTATAAAAGAAAGAAAAAAATGTAAGAGATAAGCAAAGTACATAAGTACATTTCAATCCATCCAAACCGATAATGTTATACCCTACAAATAAGAGCTGAGCATAGCAAATTTTATTTCACTCAAAACATCGGTAATCAGAAGCGTTTAAGGGTGCGTTTTCTTTGCAGTTCAAGTAATTTTAATTTAATTTACAAAAATTGACTATAAATTTCATGAGAAAAATCATCAAGCAGTTTGTTCCATTTTTATCACTCTACGTGAGATCCAAAAAAGTATAAAGCGTCTCGCAGAAGGTCACTGTTTGTTGTGAATTCTGAATTGACGTGCGTCAACGGTCTATATTTGTTGTGAACGGTTTTGGTCAGGCCATCAGTGGTCAACGACGAGGGCTATAGATGTCTGAATTCAGTCATCTGAATACCAACGATATGTGATGTTAACTCAAGAATGATAAACTAAAACTTACGCGGCCATCACGCACACAGAATTAAAACTTTCTGCACATGTTGAATCAATGACGTCACAAAAATTATTTTCATTGTTATCCTATTGGTTAATGATCATGTCAGTTATATTGCAGGGCTGCCAACTACTTTCACGTAGTGTATGCACTTTTTAGAAGAAATGTTAATAGTTTCACATATGAAATAGACTAGGAAACATATAAATAAGCACAACTAACGTCCATCTAATAGGAAATCATGCGCAAGGCTTAATCTTTAGTTAATCATTCTTGATGTTAACTGAACTGCTATAAGTACCACACAGCTAATGCTATATGGAATATATTCGATCTCATGAGCTATCGATATCGTGCAATTAGACTTTTCAAAGCCAACGAAATTGCTAAAATTCAGCCTAATTTATGCTCCTGAGTCATGGAAAATTGAATATTTCAAATGCGCTCGGACGTTTGAATGACATTGCATTCTAAAATTAATTGTCTCAATAGATCTTTCCAATCAATAAAAATTCTGATGATAACTTCCATGCACTTAGTTTTATTTAAATTAAATAAAAGCGATAAGCAACCTATGCCAGATTGGATATTCTCTACGAGCGATTTAAGGGCGTAGTTGTGTCGCGAGGAGATGATATGAACTGGCCTAAGTATTAATACAACTGTGAGAAATGCTAGTGACTTGTTTTTTATCACAGAATGTCCATATTGCCCCTGAATCGTTTCTATTCCGAATAAAATTTCTGTGAATGTACAATGCAGGTTACTATTCTTAAGTTAAAGCCTGAATAGTCGAATAAAAGAATCAAATTTCATCGTACTATAATTACCTAGCAAAAGTTGTGGATTGGCTCAACCCTGTGTATTAAAAAAGTCACCGCCACTTAACTCTTTTCCTTCTAAGCTTTGCTTTCAATATCCATTTAGTTATTGTTCCCTTCTAAGAAGCTCTATCGATAATAATTCTCGCTGAATGGCAAAGTTCTTCGACGTTCTCGTTCATTTATTAGAAATGTAAGTTTCTCATGTCAATTTTAGGTAACTCTGACATGGGAGGTTATTGTAAATTGCATTTTTAATGAACTGGAAGATACGGAGTTCACAATTTTGGGCACATTTCGAGTTTTATACGCTCTTTTACAAAGATGCTCAATTTGTTTGGCACCAGGAAGGTACATGTACTCTTAGTAGATTCTACTAGACTTTCATTATCATTTTGGATAATATGCCGCTTGATTTGGTATTCCATCATATATCTTCTGTAGGAGTTTTGGATCTAAGGATGAGGAAAGAGGTTTCGAAAATGTAGGCTTATCTTCTGTAAAAGTTTTGGGTCTTAGGAGGAGCAAAGAGGCTTTAAAAATGTATTCTTTAATGCAAATGAATATTCCATATCTCGAAAACATAATTACAATCACTGACTTTGGTGTAGGGTATTAATTTAATTTTTATGAAAAACCTAAATGATTAACAATTTTGTACACGCAAAATGAAATTGGTTTTCTGTAAGTCAGTTAGTCTGGCAGTAAGTCGTTTGGTCAGTATGTCTATGTTATAGGTAATGATAGTTGATTTTGTAATTGAACACATCATTGCGTTCAATTGTATATTCTTGAGGCTGAGTAGGCTTGTTGACAACTTTTTTTTCTCTTTTTATAATTTTTGTTCAAGATTAATAAGATTTTTAACTGATAAGGATGTCATAAACAAAAATCATTGAAAAGATTTTTGAGCTTCAAACCGCTTTAGTAAACATCATCCATCATGGAATAAAATTTTGCTTTTCATTATTATACAACAAGTGCGTGGGAACTTAATGGTTAGGAAACATTCATCTTTGTACGAAACTTAAAGATTTTTTTGTATTTTTTTAAAATATTTTTTAATTGCATAGTAATACATTTTTTATTTGTTGTTGGTTTTGTTTTATTTTTATTGGCACCAAACCTTTTTGTGTAATTCATCAATAAATTTAAAAATCAAAGCCATTTTGAATAATAGTTTCATTGAAAACTTTGCAATTAATTAAATAACAAATAAATTTTAGTTTTTTGTTTTTTGTTTTTTGTTTCTGTTTAGTTTTTATTACTTCAAATTTAAATTATAAAGACGCTCTACTCTGCTGACATGATTGGTTTGCACTTGGCCAGCTTGAAATTCATGTCTTTAAGCATTTATTGCTGGCTAATTATGCTAAAAACACACTTATGATACCTATAAACAAATACACATAAAAATGTACCAAATAAAAAAAAACGTACAATTTTAAAAAAAAAAAACAAAAAAAGTTAATTTGTAGATCATTTACTTAACAAACATTGTGGACTAACAAATTCATCAAAATGATTTGAAATGCGCTATCAAATTGAGCCGATCGAAATTTGACGCTTAAGATCAAATTGTTTTTAATTGTGGGCTGAAAATAACCTTGACTTGTGCTTTGATGTTTGGCGGGAATGCTATTTACTTTGAAATAATGTTGGGTTATAAGGAATGTGTCTGTTATCGTTGGCACAAATAAAATATACGACATAAAAATATTAATCCATTAAGAGAGGTTACGAAAGTTATGGACAAGAAAAATGAGTATTTTTTACGAAACATACTTTACAGCAGTATTTGGGTAGCGTGTCTTAATTGACGAAAGGCCGGTTCGTCTAGAGACTGCGCCGAGCAAATTGACGGCTCTAAAAGTGAAAAGTTTCCCTTTAGTCGGCTTCAGCCGAAATACGGTAGAGTTTCGGCGGCGCCTTTATTATGTCGTGTATCGAAATGATATCATAAAAATGGCCCTGGTTGTCACACTATGTTAAAGGGCCTTTGATCTTGGCAGCACATTTGCACAAGCAGACGTCGTTAGTAAATTTTTTCGGAATCTGCTTTTTTAGAACAATATGAATTTTGTTTTTGGCATCGCTTTTACATTTTTTGATATTACTCAATACCATGAGCACGTAAATGGTTACAGATGTTTGTGAGTAGAAAGTCAAACTGAATTATTTTCGCTTTTCTAACACTTAAAAACTTATCAGATTAATATTCAAATAAAATTTTCCCAAAAATTTTGCTGAAGCTAATGAAATTGGATTATAATTTTGTTTGTTTAATTTTCGTTAAATTTAAATCTGTAGAAATATATATATATGTACCTACTTACGCATGGCGACTTATCAAAGCAAACTTTACACATTTATACTTTTTTAGCAAAAGGTTTACTTTAATAACATTTAACCAAAATTGTGCCAAACATGGACCTATGGAGATTTTTTGTTTGGTTTGTTTCTTTAATTTTTGTTTTAGTGGCTAGTTATTTTTTCGTATTCGGTTTATTCATTGTCAATCCATTAGAAATAGCAAGTCGTCGTCAATCAGATGAATTTAACTCATTTAATTATTATTAAATTTTGAATTTGTAATTTTTTGGTTATTGTAATTTTTGTCTTTTAAAATTTACGTAAAGTTAAAACTGTTACCACATTCACCAAGAACAAGAAAGGGGGTGTTAAAATCACCATATCAAAAAAGGAGAAATTTTTCTATTAAAATATCACAAAAAACAAAAAAAAAAAAAACTGTTTTAAGGGGCAAAGTCAAGGAAAATAATATATATAATATCATATTTTATATATAATTAAAATTTATTGTATACAGTATGTAAAATCAATGGGGAAGATATAATTTAAGTTTTCTTACATTACATAAACCGGCGGTGAATTTAAGCCGAATTAAGCCGAATAAGCTTCGGCGGCGGCGGCTTTAAGTTTTGTCGGCGGCTCGCTTAGCCGGCTGTCAGCCGATCGGCGCAGGTCTCTGGTTCGTATCCAGGTCAGACATCAAACGAAAAAATTTCTCGGCGGCTTCCTCTCAGCAGATTTCTGGCAAAGACTCTGAGAGTAAAAATTGCCATGAAAAGCTTCTCACAAATCTGTCGTTCAGAGTCTACTTTCATCTGTAGGTCCCGCCACTCATGTATAAAATTAACGCACACAGCATAAGTGGTGTGAGAAGCTAGGTCGTAATCCTGACTGAAGGGTTATAGTGACCAATTATGTATGTATGTATGTAAGAGACAAACTAGATGCTAGAGAAATTCCCTAACATTATCATCGTAGATGTAAAACGATGTACAAACAAAATTCTTTCTTTTAGGCAGATTACCTCCTTTGACTGCAGAGTATTAAGATAAGAATTCCTTTAGATAACTTGTTCTGAAAATTATTACAGCAATAAGCCGATTACTGAAAGTGTAGTGTGGTCGATGGCTTCATCTTGTATGATGATGTCTATGCTGTCTAGCTGACGTCAACATATTCTCCTCGTCATCCAATCAAACCATTTGATCAAAAGCAGCAGTAAATATTACTTGTTGTGGATGCTTGCGTTGTATGCTTCTCATAGTTTACATGAGGATTTTTGTGCCTCAAATTTTGTTTATTCATAGGAAATTTTCTGTATTTTTTAAACTATTCCGATGGATTTAAGCTTCAACAGAGAAGAGGTATAGACTTCAACCTCTAGAATCGATTAAACGAATTAACAGCTTTTTCTATAGTCTGTTGGTTTAAGCTCCTGAGTAAACTGAATTTTCCACACATGCCGTTAGAAGTATTTTATCAAAATTTAATTTGATTTGGTAAACGTAAATTTTTTCTTGTGATATCTGCTCCTTGTCAAAATGGTAACGCAACCTAATCTTCATCTGATGTTCGCCGCTGAGGGGATTTGGAGCAGATTTAAGCCTCATAATCATAAAGTCAATAACTAAAGTGAAGCGTATTTTGCTCTGTTAATATAAATGACATTCAAAAGGCAAAAGCTTAATCTTTATGTGGGTGTAGCAATTGCTATCGATAATTCAATCAAAATTTATTTTATGGCGTTTCAAGCTTTAGGACCATAGGAAATTGTCTTTCACATTTCATGGCTTCAACTTAGGTGGTAAGTATTTTAAATTGTTATATTGTTTGTAACACAATAAATTCCATCGTTTTTACATCTCGGGTAATTCACTTCACGTATTTTCAACGTAAGCAAAACTTTCGACATTCAAGTCGAAAAGTTCGACTTAATGGAAGCTTTTTAAAATCGATTGTTTTAGTCTTTTGCCAATAGTAAATCAAACCTAAAAGTCCACCCCAACGAAACCAATGGTACGATAAGGAGTCTCGCGAGGCAGCTGCAGCGAAAAACGCCGCATATAAGAAAACGTTGCAGTCAGCCGCTATGCGAGGCATTGTTGAAAACTACAGAGAGAGGAGAAGGGAAGAGAGGCGCCTTTTCAGATGTAAGAAAAGGAAGCAGGAAAGGCGTGAGCGTGACGAAGTCTTGATGCTTAGATGTAGGAATGGCGCTAGCAGATTTTATCACAAGGTTAAGCGTCTAACCGGGGGTTATGGAAGACGAGAATAGAAACTTGGTTACAAATCCGCAATTGTTGAGGAAACACTTCTCTACTTTGCTACAAAGCGATGATGACACCAATAACGCCTTTAGACATGTTGTGCCAAATCTGATCGATG
>JABZEU010000216.1:0-12473 GCA_014635995.1 Sarcophaga peregrina
ACCCTTTTTAGAAATAGCTTGATTTACGCGGTTTGCGATGCTTTCTATCAAATGATCAATAACATCTTTCGGAATTCGATTCCATTTCGCATTTATACGATCCCAAAGTCTGACCATGTTTGTTGGAGCTGTTTCGTACTGTCCGAGCCGGATTTTCATGAATAGCCAAAGATTTTCAGTCGGATTGAGGTCGGGACTTTGTGCTGGCCATTCCATTAAGTGAAAATTTTGTGTCCCACTCCATATCTCTACAATTGTTGCTGTGTGCTTCGGATCACCATTCTGTTGGAAAACAATTTCTTATTCGGGATAAGCACATTTGCCCAGGAAATTCGGAAGATGGGTTTGCAGATTATTTAGATAGTCTTTTTTCGCATGATACCATCTGCTAAATATAGAAGGCAAACATGCCACCATATTAAGCATCCTCAAATCATTATATTTTCACCGCTATGTTTAACAATTTGCTTCACATGGTATCTTTGAACACGTTCCCTGGAACTGCGCTAGGAGTACTGCTTTCCATCTTACTGAAAGTGGTTACATTTGCACTCATCAGACCAGATAACACGTTTCCAATTAGATGGAAAGCAGTACCGCTGTTGAAGACCCGGGGAACGTGTTCAAAGATATCATGTGAAGCAAACTCTTAAAAATGGCGGCCAAATATAATGATTTGGGGATGCTTAATATGGTGGCATGTTGGCCTTCTATATTTAGTAGATGGTATCATGCGAAAAAAAACTATCTAAAGATTCTGCATGATTCCTCATGAATATTGTCCTTTAAAGCGTCAATTGTCTCTGGCTTGTCGGCGTAACAATTATCTTTGACGGCACCCCACAAATAATAGTCCAACGGTGTCAAGTCGCTAGTTCCGAGGCGGCCAAACGACATCAGCTCTGCGGATGATAATGCGATCTTCAAAAACAGGGCGCAGAACGTCGAATGTAGCTTCTGTATGTATTCTCTTATTATCCAGAATTCTCTAATCGTTACGACTTTATTAATCTGTATAAAGACTGTTGAATGTGTACTTAAAAACATTTCTTGGATACTATTTTTGCATAGAGCTGGCCCCAAGAAATTGCCAAATTTTTCAAAGACATATCTTATCTATCGTATGATGACATCAGCAGTCTCAAACCCACACCAAAAGCATTGAATGCTTTTGGATCTCATGTGAATTGTTATCGTCTCAAAATCAACAAATCTGCAAATACTCCTTTCTCCTTAGAGAGCCTGAAGCAATCAAGTCCCGTCCATTCTTTGTTTGTTGAAACTAATAAGCTTAGTTTTATCCTCTGTGGAGAAAGTTTCTACTTTATTTCTAGTAGCTGGAAAGACCGCAATAAAATCTTCCAGAATTATCTTCCTTTCGAATGAAATTTAAAAAAAAAAAATGTCTAAAGCCCTGTCCGATATGGAATGGTTGAAAAATATTCTATTCAATTTTAGTTGGTGACCGCTCCGCACTGTATTTTCATTTTTGTAGGTAATCTCAATTCAGACATGTTTCTAAACACCCTTGCAGATAGAGGTGTGTCAAAGATTGCCTTGTTAACGAAGAACAGATTCTTCGTATCGTATTTTCGATCGGCGATAGAATTACCTTATCAGGCCTAAAGATACGCTAGCTGGTCTCACAAATTCCACGACCAACTAGAGATTCTGCATACATGCTTTTTAATTTTTACATTTCAAATTTTCGATAACTTGCCTGCAAAGTTATGGTATTTTCACAATAATTACACATATGCCTCATATTTCTATACAAAATTTTTGTTTAATGCTGTCACACAGATGGGCATCAAATCTAGCAAAATTCTTCATAACTTTGTGAAATTTTTCTACTGAACACGAATTTAAAATATCCTGTAAAAAAGCCGGTGATAATCGATTTAATAATAACGATTGCATCGCCCATGGATTTATTTTTTTTATTGGTGACACACATTATGCTTTCAAAGCTATTTTTATTTGGTTTTTTGTAAAACCCATGCTGACACCTCATCACCAAGCTGTCCCCTGTTATTTTTTCTTTATTTTTTTTCACGCAAAATTTCAAATAAATTCTACCGCCATGTGACATTCTATAGGTACGCACATACAGACATACTGTTTGTATAAATTTTTTGTGTCAGAATTAAATAAATTATTAAATTATTTAAAAGAATTAATCATATTTGCTGTTGTAATTCAATAGAGTCTTCATATGGCACTAATTTACACTTGATATAATAATTTGCGGTCGCGGTTTTTACTTTAGAAGCATACAAATAAAAAAACTTTTTATTTTTTTTATTTTTAGTTTATAAAACAGTGACTTCCATAAGAGTGGTTTGAAAAAATTCGAAAAAATTTATTTTAAAAACAAAAAAATATGGAAATAACAAGCATTTTTTAACCAAATATGCATGCCCTCTATAAATCGCTTAAAATTCGATAAAATTTAAAAGGCTACGGCTTACGCACCTATCGGATTGGATAGCTATTCAATTAAGAATTCCAAACCTGTTTTCATTGTGGTTAGGAAACTCTTGGGATTAGAGATATAGCCAATGAAGCTAACTTTTTATACGAGTAAAATAAGTCTTCTGTACGAAATAGAGCTAATAGACTGGATAGCCATTGTATCAACGATTCCAAAACACTTTTCCTCGAGGTTTACTTCGGACTGGAGATATAACCTGCCAGCTTAATTGTTTTCTTTAAATGAGCAGCAAAAAGTTTTCTATATAATTAGGAACTTTTCGGATAAAACTTTGGGGATTGAAAGAGAAATAGAACTAGTGGGTATCAAGGATTCCAAAATAGTTTTCCTTACGCTCCAGATTTATTTGGAATGGGTGATACAGGCAATGAATTAATTGTTTTCTTCAAATGATCGACAAAAAGTTTTCTATAAAAATCGGGCAAATTTACCGTATAGTTTTTTTTTTCGATAACTTGCATTTTTGTCTATGGCTAGAATTTTTTTTGTCATTGGCTTAAATTTTTTTTGTCGATGACTTATATTTTTATTGTTTGATTACTTGGATTTTTTTTTAATCGATGATTTTTTTGGAGTAGATAACTTACATTTTTGGCGTCGATGACTTGTATTTTTTGGTCATCGGCTTATATTTTTTTGTTTGATGACTTATATTTTTTGGTCGATGACTTGCATTTTTTAATTGATGACTTGAGTTTTTTTTTTGGTAGATAACTTATATTTTTGATTACAATGAATTGCATTTTCTAGTTGTCGGCTTATATTGTTTTGGTGGATGTCTTATATTCTTTTTGGTCAATGACTTGCATTTTTTAATTGAAAATTTGCATTTTTTTGGTCCGATGACTTGCATTAATGGTCGAAGACTGTATTTTTTTGATCGATGTCTTTTAGTTTTTTGGCCGATAACTTACAGTTTTGTCCGATGACTTGCGTTATTGACTTCGATGACTTTTAGTTTTTTCGTCGATAACTCACATTTTTGTCCGATAACTTACATTATTGGTCTATGATTTTTAGTTTTTTCGTTGATAACTTATATTTTTGTCGGATGACTTGCATTATAGGTCGAAGACTTGCATTTTTTTGGTCGATAACTTACATTTTTGTCCTATGACTTACATTTTTAGCCGATAACTTGAATTTTTTGTCGATAGCTTAAATTTTTGGTCGATACCTACCATTTTTTGCCAATGACTTGCATTATTGGTCGAAAAGTTTCATTTTTTTGAACGATGTCTTTTAATTTTTTGGTCGACTTGCATCTTATAGTTCTTTTTGTCGATAACTTACATTTTTGTTTGATGACTTGCATTATTGGACGAAGAGTTGCATTTTTTTGGTCGATAGCTTACATTTTTGTCCGATAACATCCATTATTGGTCGAACACTTGCATTTTTTGGTCAATAACTTTTAGTTATTTCGTCGATAACTTACATTTTTGTCCGATGGCTTGCATTATTGGTCGAAAACTTGCATTTTTTTGTTCGATGACTTTTAGTTTCTTCGTCGATAACTTACATTTTTGTCCGATGACTTGCATTATTGGTCAAAGGCTGGTTTTTTTGGTCGATGACTATGCAAACTTGTATCTTCGCTTCCATGTAAAGCTTTATTGTAAGGAAAACTATTTTGAAATCCTTGACCAAATAGCTGTCTAGCCCACTAAGTCCTAAAGTTGTGTATTCTTAATTTTATTTCTATTTTTGTGATTATTATTAGAAAAAAAATAAAAATTTATGGTATCACTTCGATTTCACTTTGGGTACTAAGGACAGAATTTCGAAATCACAAACGTACTAAATGGTTCCGTAGGAACTTATGATCCCTGAGGTAATATGCTATTAAGGTTCTACTTATATAAGCTGCTCTATTGAGCAATCCTAAAGTAATTGTTTCTACATATATTTGGAATCGATGCTATTATCGATAAGTAAGAGGGGCTTAATTAATATTTTTTCGGATATAGAAAGAGTAAGGCTGAAGCCATACGTGTTTTTTTATTGCATTCGTTTAAATAACCCTTCTTTACTCCTTTAGGAATATTTTTTATTTCATTTACTTTCATTGCTTTGTATACATATTTTTGTTAAGCACTGTATTACTTTTTTATAAACAATTTTTTTTACAACATTTATGGCAGCCTGTGGTGTAGAGATGATGGTGTCAATGTTGACATTAAAACATGACAAGACTTATTAAAAGCGATTTAAAAATTAAACTGTTGCGGACACTATGGACGATATTGTATGTGGATGAACATCAGACGGTCAAATGACACCATTCACCATCTCGCCAATGGTCAATTAAATAGGATTGTTCATGCTAATAAATGTTTAATTGAAATAAATTTTAATCTGCAGCAGCAATACAGATTAAATCATTTTCGTATTTTTTTTTATTAGATTTTTAACATTTAATGTCACTTTTAATTAAGACCACATTTTTCCTTTGCTTTCTTTTCATTACAGCTTTTGAATTTATAGTTTTTTTTTTATATTAACGACAAGGGGGAAGGAGACGTTCATACAATACAATACAAAAATTTTTATCTATAAAAAGGGAATATTAAACGGGAGACAGTAGAAAGAGAGAGAGTGAGAGAGAAAATCAACAGAAAAAGGAAACAAAATGCCGGCGGAAACTAAAACAGCCACCGCCGTAGAGACGGAAACACCTACAAAGGGTAAAAAGTCTTCAAATAGTAGTTCAAAGGCTGCTTTGGCCCGCATTACCCTGTTGGATGGTTCCATTTTAGATGTTACCATCGATGTAAGTACACATTTGCACATTTCTATACGAACATTTTAAAAAAATTTCTTTCCTCTGCTATTTTGCAGCGTAAAGCCAAAGGCCGTGATTTATTAAATTCCATTTGTGCTGGCCTTAATATTTTAGAAAAAGACTATTTTGGTCTAACCTATGAGACCCCAACAGATCCAAGAAATTGGCTGGATTTGGAGAAGCCAGTATCAAAGTTTTTCCGCAGTGATCCTTGGGTATTGAATTTTGCCGTTAAATTCTATCCACCCGAACCCTCACAACTGCAAGAGGACATTACACGTTATCATTTGTGCCTCCAGGTACGCAATGATATTTTAGAGGGCCGTCTACCCTGTACCTTTGTTACCCATGCCTTGTTGGGTTCGTATTTGGTGCAATCCGAAATGGGTGATTATGATCCCAAGGAAATGCCCGATCGTGGTTATTTAAAAGATTTCAAAATTGCTCCAAATCAATCCACCGAATTGGAAGATAAAGTAATGGATTTACATAAAACACACAAGTGAGTACTCACTCGTAAAAGATGTCTATTTGCATTTAAAAAACCGAATTTAAATTATTTTTCTTATTATAGGGGCCAATCACCCGCAGAAGCTGAATTACATTATTTGGAGAATGCCAAAAAATTGGCCATGTATGGTGTGGACTTACATCCAGCCAAGGATTCCGAGGGCGTAGACATTATGTTGGGTGTTTGTGCCTCTGGTTTACTGGTATATAGAGACAAGTAAGTTCTAAATTTTTAATAAAAAAAAAATGGTTATCCATTCCGTGGTTTCAAAACTTAACATAAATAGAACACAATTTAAAATATTTTTTTCATGATTTTTCGGTTTTTATTGTAAAGTTTGAACGTTGATCGTATTTGTAAAATACTACATGATTTAAATGGCCTCCACGAGAAGTGTTGCAAGCATTGAGGTAATTTTCGAACTCTTTTTGACACATATTGATTGGGATCTCAGCCATAACTTGACTAATGTTGATTTTTAAGAGCTCAAAAGTTGAAGATTTATCTGCATAAACACAATCTTTCGAGTAGGCCCCAAAAAAAAAAAAGACTCTAATGATGTCAAATCGCATATTCTTGGTGGCCAGTTGATATCGCCTCGACGAGAAATTATGCGGACAGGAAATGTCTCTTAGCAATAAAACAATATTCGCTCGAATTGTGTGACATGTATGACCACATATTCTCCAACTCGTTTTCTTTAATAGCAGGCAAAAAAAAATGTCGTTTATCATATGACCATAACGCTCCGAATTGAGGGTGACAGTCGTTCCATCGTCATTTTCGAAGAAGGAAAGTCCAATCACACCTTCGAACCAAAGAGCACACCAAACAGTGACTTTTTTTTGGATGTAATGGCCTCTCTTTAATTACTAGGGAATTCTTAGAACCCCAAATACGATAATTTTGTGTATTAACATAACCACCGAGTAAGAAATGAGCTTCAGCGCTGAAGAAAATTTTGTTCGAAAAATTCCGTCCACCGCCTGTTGTTCAAGCATCCATTCCACGTATCTACGCCGTTGTGGATGGACAGCTGGCTACAGTTGTTGCGTAAGCTGGACTTTATATGGATGTAGGTGTTGATCTAAATTGCAAAATATGCCATAATGTACTGTAAGTCAATCCTAATTCCTAAGAACGACTGGGAATCGACAACAGATTCGAGTCTTCGGCAGCACTTTCACTTACAATAGCGATATTTTTAGCGGAAAGGCCGAAACAAGGATTTACAGGTCTTTCAGTATTTCTAACCACTCCAGTCTCTTTAAATTTCTTTACAATTTTGGAAATTTTTTGTGTATCTGGATGATTATGTAATTCATAATCTCCTCTTTTTAAAGCACAATACCTGGCTGTGGCAGAATCACCATTTTTGCAGAAGGTTTTAATAATTTTTATGTGTTATAAGATAGACTTTCAGCTGAAAAGAAAAAAAATTGTTTACACAACTTAGTTTGACAGATATGCCATACTTTTGAAACCACGAAATAGATAGCCCTTTACAAACACAACACAATTGAAGACTACAACCTTTCCGTCAAGGCCATTATTTTGTTTTTGTTTATAAAAATGTTCGTTTTTTTTCTTTTTTTTAAAGATTGCGCATCAATCGTTTTGCTTGGCCTAAAATATTGAAAATCTCTTATAAACGGCATCATTTCTATATTAAAATACGTCCCGGTGAATTTGAACAACATGAGGTAACCATTGGCTTTAAATTGGCCAATCATAGGGCAGCCAAAAAACTCTGGAAATCATGTGTAGAACATCATACATTCTTCCGTTTAATGACACCGGAACCACCAAATAAATCTACACTATTTCCACGTTTCGGTTCGAAATATCGTTATTCGGGACGTACTATGTACGAGAGTCGCAAGAATCCCGTTGATCGTGAAGCACCCAAATTCGATAGAAGCTTGTCGGGCAGACGTTTAACATCGCGTTCAATGGATGGTAAGTCGTAGGACTTTCTTTTGAGAGTTTTTATTAATTATTTTTTATTTTTTAAGCTTTGGCTTTAGCCGAAAAGGAAAAAGATTCCCAAAAACGCCATACAATGGGCCATCCACCAGAGCATATACCCGATTTGGATTCACCACGCAGCCGTAGTCCTTTGAAAAAAGATAAAAAGGATAAGGTAAGCTTAGATTTTTATGGTTAGATTTTGTTTTTATTAGAAATCTTATTTCTTTCTTTTGTTTTTTTGTTTTTTTTTTTTGGTTTTCCTTGAGAAAATTGTTAAAAGAAAAAACCTTTTCTAAATTGTTTCCTTTTTACGTTTTAACCCTTTTTTTTTTTGTAACTATTTCCTGATTTTGTTTTCTTCTATTTTAAATGGAAACAAAATCAATTTTACCTTTTTAATAATCCTTTATTCTGGTTTGATTGTTTGGATATTATAATTAAAAAAAAAATTAAAAAACTATTGAAAACACTAATTCCTCCTTCCCCCCGCCCCTCATACAATAATTATTTGCAACTCCCTTTACACAAATACACAAAATCCACTTACACTTTTCCAAAATCACATACACACACAAAAATTTAACACTGATTTATTATAAATACAGTAAGGCCCCGCTTAACGCTACCCTACTTAACGTTGTTTCAGTATTACGCGGTAGTATTGGGATTCCCCTAAATCGCGCATTGTATTGATACTTGTGGTGCACTATATAGCGACGGTGTATATTAAGTATCTTTTTTAACGTTTTTTTGCTTCCGAAATTTTCCGAAATTGCATTAAGCGGGGTCTTACTGTAAATTATTTTCTAAACATTTATTAACTACATTAAATCATTACACTATAACAACAACAACACGCTTTAAAACGCGTTTAATTTTCTGTTTTTCCTTTTCCTAAAAAACAACAACACAACAACACTTAACCATCCCACATATACCACATGTACGTACACTTTGTAAACTCATAATTTGAAATGCTCTTCCATCTACAAAATATTACATACGATATACGATATAAACCGTTAAATGACTATGTTGCCCTGGTATTTACCTCTATGTATATGTGTATGTTTCTCCAAAAAAAAAACATTTCAAATACAATCTCCTCCTCATGGCCATAACTTAGTTGATACGTGAATCAAGCACTGGTACTGCTTCGGCTTCTTCGCAGAGCTCTCTTGAAGGTGATTACGAGACCAATACCGGTGCTGCGGCCGATGCTGCCTCAGCAGCTGCCGCCTTTATGGGCCCTGATCAGGTTAACAATATCTTCTAACATTTCTGCTATAATTTCCTTTGCCTTTCTTTCGTTTTTCTTTTGTTTTCTCTTTCTGTAATTAGTTGGCATTTAGTTTTTTTCTTTTGTTTTCTTTTAGTACTCCTTGGAATTTAGTTTTGAGTATTTTAGTTTGCATTTCTTTTGGTTCTTCTTCTTAGTTAGACTTACTTATTATTTACATTTTTTGCTGTGTATAGGAGTTTTTTTTAAAATTCTGAGATCACTTTTTAAAAAGAAGTTTTATCGAAAGTATTCTTTTTCGAAGATCGAAATTGTTTTCAATTAAAAAATCATTTCAACAATCCTATGGTTTTTTAAGTCATTCATGATTTTATTTTTGTTTGTTTATTCGAAAGTATTCTTTTTCGAAGTTCGAAATTGTTTTCACTTAAAAAATCATTTCTACAATCCTATGGTTTTTTAAGTCATTGATGATTTTATTTTTATTTGTTTAATCGAAAGTATTCTTTTTCGAAGTTCGAAATTGTTTTCACTTAAAAAATCATTTCTACAATCCTATGGTTTTTTAAGCCATTGATGATTTTATTTTGTTTGTTTATTCGAAAGTATTCTTTTTCGAAGTTCGAAATTGTTTTCACTTAAAAAAATCATTTCTACAATCCTATGGTTTTTTAAGCCATTGATGATTTTATTTTTTATTTCTTTAATCGAAAATATTCTTTTTCGAAGTTCGAAATTGTTTTCACTTAAAAAATCATTTCTACAATCCTATGGTTTTTTAAGTCATTGATGATTTTATTTTTATTTGTTTAATCGAAAGTATTCTTTTTCGAAGATCGAAATTGTTTTCTCTTAAAAAAAAATCATTTCTACAATCCTATGGTTTTTTTTAACCATTCGATGTATGATTTTATTTTTATTTGTTTGTTTGGTTTCTTCATTTTATTTCATTTCATTGAATATTTTTATTTCAAAATTCCTTAAATACTTTAAAAAAAAAATTATATTTTGTTGTTATATTTTTTGAAAAAATATTTAATTAATTATGATTATTTCATTTACATTTTGTGTCGTCTATCAATCAGAAATATCAATCAATTCAAATCTATTTTTTGTGTTTAATGTTTCTTTATTTTTAATTGCTTTGTATTATGTAATTAATTATTAATAATTAATAATAATAATAATAAATTAATTAATTTTAAACTTCATTATATATGTACATAAATATATAATATAATTAATGTTTATCTATCCTTATTCCTTTATTAAAGTAAATAATTTTATATGTATTTTAATTTATTGCTACTCTATTAACGATTTTTAATGTTTTTTTGTAATTTTATACGTATTACTCCATTCGAAATTTTCAGATTTGCAGATTTATTGTTACATACTTATTAAATTACTGACTACAGTTCATGGAAAGAAATATTTTTTCAATGACCTTTCTTCAAGTTGAAAATCCGATCACACTACCACCTTCTAGACTGTGGCAACTTTTACAGTTTTCGTCTTGTCACACATACATAATTGGTCATTACAACCCTTCAGTCAGGACCTAGTTTCTCACACTACTTATGTTGTGTGTGTTAATTTTATACATAAACTAGCAGATTGTAAGCGGCGTTGCGCGGGGGTTATAAAAATAACGATAAACAAAAATTCAATTTCGAAACCGGCTTCTAAAAACAATGCAATTTTTCAAATTATTCGGAAACCGGTTTATCAAATAACTTAGTTTTTTGAATACTTTAAGTCCTAAATATAAATGCGTTCAATTTGCCCATTTTCGACCCCTTTCCCCCTTTTTGAACCCCTTTTGGTTCAACTTTAGAAACGGAATACGTCCAATATCAATTTAAGAAACTTAACTAAGCTAAATCATAAAAAATTACCTATTACCATTTTTTCTCCCTTTGTCCCATTTTTTCTCCCCTTTTGGTCAAAATTTTGAAAAGATTTATAGCACCGACAAAAGCCTGATCTATACCCCAAATTTCAAGAAAATCGGTCCAGGCGTTCAGGCGTGATTGGCTAACAAACAAGCCAACAAACAGACTTACTGATAGATTTATAATATATATTACATACATACATACATAATTGGCCATTACAATCCTTCAGTCAGCATTACGACCTAGCTTCTCACACCATTTATGTTGTGTGCGTTAATTTTATACATGAGTGGCGGGACCTATAGTTTTAAAGTCGACTCCGAACGACAGATTTTTGAGAAGCTTTTCATGGCAATTTTTACTATCAGAGTCTTTGCCAGAAATCTGCTGAGAGGAAGTCGCCGAAGAAATATTTTTCGTTTTGATGTCTGACCTGGTATTCGAACCCGGGCCTTTTGTCTAATAAGCCAACACACTACCCACTAGACGGCGACTAATATATATTAGGATATTAGAATTAGGATATTGGGATTAAGATAACCTGCACTCAATATGCCCGTTTTCGGCCCCTTTCCCCCTTTTTGGATCCCTATTGGTTCAACTTGAGAAACGGAATACGTCCAATAGCTATTTGAAAAACTTAACCAAGCTAAATCGTAAAAAATTACCTGTTACCATTTTTTCCCCATTTGTCCCATTTTTTCTCCCGTTTTGGTAAAAATTTTGAAAAGATTTATAGCCTATAACCTGCACCGACAAAAGCCCGATCTATATACCAAATTTCGGTCCAGGCGTGATTGGCTAACAAACAAACAACTTACAGAATGATTTATAATATATATTAGGATTAGGATTATATGGAGTAGCATTACAATTAAGCGACCCTGTTTATCGCATTTAATCTAACAACTATTGCAAAGTATTGCCAACACAGATTTTTACAACTTAATATGCATATTCTATATAACTGACTTAGTAATAAACGCCATTATAATAAATAGCGGTATTGCCAGAATGGATTTTAATAACTATATTATGTAGAACTGCATTACTATTAAGCGACCCTGTATTATTACACTTGAACAAACACATATAATTATAATGACAACAGTATTATCATGCAGTTCTATATAAAATATAATTTTGATCAATGAAAATATTAATTTTTCAATTTCTAATTATTTTTCGCCATTAGTGTTAGATATAAGCTTTAAAATGAGATATCATTCATTAAATTTGATGCGGTAGTATGAGAGATATTTTTTTATTTTTACTCTCAGAGTTTTTGCATGAAATACTTTATATTTTATTTCGATGTTTGGCCAGGGACTCGAAGCCTGGCTTTACGTCTACCTACCTACCTACTAGACCACGGCGACTTCGTCTTGTCTCGTAAAAAATTAAAAAATTGGCCCCAACTTTTGTTTTAATTTAGTAAATCTGAATTATTAAACAAGTTAGATTGTGGTTATAACTATTCTCTAACAATAGCTAGTCCTGAGCTGTAATTTTAATCAAACATGTTAAATTTTTTTCTATTTATTACTAGCTGACCGGGCGAACTTCGTCCCGCC
>JABZEU010000217.1:0-12456 GCA_014635995.1 Sarcophaga peregrina
ACCGGAGATGATGGATACATTTGTACTTCCGTCTCACTGTATTGTTATTAAACGCCGATGTATTGTCCATTAAAACATCGATGTATTGTTTGCATCCCTATCTACAAACCATATCTGGTTAAAGCACCCTTTATGACCTCTAATTCCACATTATTAAAGGCTAATTAAATATCCAGTAAGGCAACTGAAGTACGATAGGGCACAGCACGTAAGGTGGTATCAAAGCACGCCATCTTGCTGTATGCTAGTTATCCTACGGAAATTACTATCTGAAGTTTATCCAGAATATATTTATCAAGGTATCCTTATGGACAAAATAGTTTTCCATTATGCATTTTAATTAAAATTTTATGAAATCATGAAAAGATTATTATTTTCTGCATTTGTTTTTTTGTTTTTCGTTTTTTTTTATAATTTTTTAATATTTTTAATAAATAAAAATATGCATTTTCTGTTTTGTGAATGATATGTCATGTCGTGTTAGTTTGCTGCATTAATGTCAAAGTTCATTTATATAATTCTGAATTTTTTTATTTTTTTAAATCTAAGAGGAATATGTATGAATATTTACATAAAAATGCCATTTAAATGAATGCCTGTCATAAAAGTATACTTTATTCACGTTATTTGACAGATGCATATACATACAGGGTTATACATTAATACATAGATAAATAAAACAAATAAATAAAGGTACTGTGAGTGACATTTAAACAATAAAAATTAAAAAAAAATTATGCCACGATATTGTCGATATGTTGCTTTGCAATAAGTTTGGAAACTTAGTCTCTTCATTGTTGCCTGTTTCCTACGATATATCTTTGTCCTCTTTTAATCAGACGTTGGCACAAAGAGAACATAATAAAAATTTGTGAGAGGTATATTATGTATAACCCAGAGGAAAATTGTTAGTAATATTTTCAAGTGTAACCTAATAATCCTAATATATATTATAAATCTTTCTGTAAGTCTGTTTTTATGTGTGTTTATTTGTTAGCCAATAACGCCTGAACATATAGACCGATTTTCTTGAAATTTGGTATATAGATCGAGCTTTTGTCGGTGCAGGTTATAGGCTACAAATCTTTTCAAAATTTTGACCAAAACCGGAGAAAAAATGGGCAAAAATTAATACTTTTATGCATAAATGCTTCATTTTATGTGTTTGAAAAGTATTAGTATAGCTATTGAAGGTATTCCGTTTCTAAAGTTGAACCAAAAAGGGTCCAAAAAGGGGGAAAGGGGCGGGAAACGGGTAAATTGCATGCATTTATATTTAGGACTTAGAGTATTCAAAAACTGGGTTGTTTGATAAACCGGTTTCCGAATAATTTGAAAAATTGCATTTTTTAAGAAGCCGGTTTCGAAACCGGATTTTTATTTATTATTATTTTTATAAACCGCGCAACGCTGGGTGCAATTTGCTAATATGTTTATATAGTAGAAAATGGGAAATGTAAAGAGCCAAATCCCTAACGACTGCGTATTTAATTTAACATATCACTCCTTTATTGCAACATAGTCATATCTCAAAAAATTCAAAATTTGTAGTTACTTAAGCAAAACAGCTCTTTTAGACCTTTTCTACATGTTGAAAAAAAATCAATTTTATATCCCAAGCTGAACCGAAGTTATAGCAAAAAGTGTTTGCGGCAATTAGACCATAGCACTTATGTTTTGAAAACTTTAATCGCATTTTGCCAAGTTCAAGTTTTTTTGAGATATGACTATGTTGCAATAAAGGAGCGATATATTCTGCCAAAAATGGAGATCATTTCTCATTGTTATAAGTGAATCTCATTAGAAAATAGTGAATCTTACTGTAATTTTTTTTTTTTTTGTGTATAATGGATATACAAAAAAATAATTCAAAAATTAGCAACAAGAACCTGCTTCCAACCAACCAACTGAATCCATTTTACGCCCTTTTTAATGAACATTGTTGATGTTCGTGTCCTATGTGTATAAAAAGCCGAAGATGATCTTCCCCTGAGGAACGTGATTCTTTTATGGTAAACAACAAAAAATATATACAGCTTATGCAATACATTTGTTTTATTTTTAAATAATTTATTTTCAATCTGGTAACTTCTAGAAGTTTAATGTAGGTTTTGTTACTTTCAAAATTGTTACGACTTTGCAACAGTAGTTCATACTCCTTGTTAGAATCTTATAGTTTCCGCATAAAATAACCCGTAACCTCTGTTGCGTGCATTATATGATTTTCGGGGTTCCTTAAGAAAAGCTTGACTCCATTTTAAGTTAAAACAGTATTAGAAAAATTATTCAGCTCTTTGATTTCATTTTATCGTTCACAAGCTTTATTTCCAAGAAGTAAGGAAGTAGAGACCTTAGATTGACATTAAAAATTTCATTCTCCTCCAATGATTTCTATTAAAATGAATATTATCATTATCCAATATTCTCACTATAAAGAATTCATTCTAATTTCCATGTTCAATAAAATATTTATTAAAGAAGGGACATATCAAGTCGGTCGTACTAACACTATCAGTTTTATTCAGCCAGAAAATCGTATCTTTCCACAGTTTTTCGATTTTTCAAAGAAACTATTTCTTTGATTCTGATTTTTGATTCGATTTTTCAAAGAAACTATTTCTTTGATTCTGTTCTAATAAGCTCTTTGTCTACTGCTCACAAAGCAAATCGCAAAAAAAAAGTAGGATTCGCGTCAAACTGCCTTTAGCTACATTTAGCGATTCATCCAGTAAAATAAAGGTGACACGTTTCGATAATTGCTGTACAAATTCCTATACCTCACCGTTTAATAAGAAGGAGAACACTCCGAAATAAGTTCGCCCATAAAACGGAAAGCAGAATTTTGACCGAGAGCGTAAGTAGAATTCTAATTAGGTAATGGAGGCTGTTCAATAAAATATTGTTGGAGAATCCACTCTAAGATTTTAGTAAGGAAATAGAGAAATTCATATAGCTGGCTTACCAAGAGAAGACCAACAAAAGCCATTTTAAATCCAAGGTTATCAGCAACAGTACTCACGATGGGAATATGTGTGTGTATTTGAAAGTGTATGGAGCACAGAAAACAGCTTTCATCGAATTCATCGCGATCACGCTTGTCCGTGTAATTTTAAATATACAGAAATTTGCAGCATGGATTGCCTTAGGGAAATTGGACATTTTTCACTTGTTTTCCAAAGATGTTGACACTAAGAGGGACCAATGCACTCCTATCCTTATATTGCATTGTGATATATCATATAGAAGTCGCCGTGGTGTAGTAGGTAGTGTGTTGGTTTATTAGACGTAAAAGCCAGGGTTTAAGTCCCAGGCCAGGCATCAAAACAAAATACAAAAAGTATTTTTTCGGCGATTTCCTCTCAACAGATTTCTGGCAAAAACTCTAAGAGTAAATAAAATTGCCATGAAAAGTTTCTCATAAAATATGTCGTTCGGAGTAGGTAACGCTACTCATGTATAAAATTAACACACACAACATAAGTGGTGTGAGAAGCTAGGTCAATAATCCTGACTGATGGGTTCTAATGACCAATTATGTATATACATATATTATATTATGTATGATATATCATATAACAGCAATACTCACGAATAACAGGCAAAGCTGTGTGACTAAAGAGGAGAACGAGTCTGTCTGTCACCTTATAAGTCATTATCCTAATTTTGTTACAAACTTTCTGGGATCCTTTGTCTAAGCTATCCACTATACAGGCTGGTGCAATAGCAAGATTTATTTTGATTTCTTATCACACAGAGTGTGTAATCCTAGGATTGAACATTAACTGTAGTGCCTTAAATGCTGGTCTAAGTGGAACCAATTCCTTTAAAGGAGTCCTTTCTAGGTCATAGGAATCATACACATTTATTAAAGAGAAAAACTTTACTTTAAAACTAGTGGTTCTACTTTTTTGTGGTCATTATCTTCTTATATGTAAAATAAAATTTCTACATTACAAACTAAACTTCGTACCTCAGAATTGCCTAACAAAAACATGACGTTATAAAAATAAATTTAAGTTTCCAGCTTCTCCTGTTTACTCTGCTCTGCACTGATTCGTGATTCATTTAATGAATAATAATGCAACATGTGTTGTAGGCACTCGTATATTCATATTAAATCATAAAGAAGCCAAAAATAATTAAATTTTTACGTTTAAATTACATGGCAAAGTGAACAAAATTTGTAAATTTTAATGAATTGGAATAGATTTGTTAGTTAAGTTAGCACTGTAATGGAAGTTTGTTTATTATTTTTTTAATTTAATTTAATTCAATATTTTTAATTATTATTTTTTTTTTCTTTTCTGTTTTCTTTTTTTGTATGTATGGATGTATGGATGTAGTTGTGTGTTTTCCTATATGCATAATTTGATTTGAACAAACTAGGATTGCAGAATATTAAAGAAAGATGATGATGATTGCCTGTTTGGCTCTTGTATAGTAGCTGAAATTATTTGTATGGGTGAGTAAGTATTTCAAGCATAAAATGAAAACAAATTCCAATTGAATGTATATATGTATGTACATACGTATCTATACACATATTTGTTTATTGGAGTATATATATATGTAGCAAATATATTATCATATATACCCCATATATACATTGTTTCATATGTATTCTTATTCGAATATTTATCATTTTTATGTACTATAAACGCATGTACATACATAAAGATATACATGTGTATATACAGTGTCAGACAAAACTAACTAAACAAAATACTAATACATAATATATTAAATTTTTAACGAAATTTTACTCGATTAAATACAACAAAAAGATAAAAATAAAAGGCTTAAATAACTCTTGTAACAAAACACATAAATTTATTTTTAAAATTCTTTTTTTTTTTAATTCATAACAAAATAAAATATTATTGATGTTTATATATTCAAGCGTCAAAGCAAACTGAACAACATTTGTTCTTGATAACCTCTTGATACTTTTTTGAAACATTTAACCATGCATCTTTGATGGCAGTAAATAGTTTCTCTGGTCTTCCCCCAACCTCACCCCGATTAATTTTTTAATTTACTATTTCCCATAGATTTTCTATGGGGTTAAGATCAGGGGACTGTGCAGGCCACTCCAAGACAACGACCTTTTTGTTGCTCCAACCAATTTTTTATAACTTTCGAGGTGTGTTTTGGATCGTTGTCGTGTTGAAATATCCAAGAGCATGACATTTTGTCTTCAGCGTGCGTGTCTGCATACATAATTGGTCATTTCAACCCTTCAGTCAGGATTATTGACCTAGTATCTCACACCACTTATATTGTGTGTGTTAATTTTATACATAAGTGGCGGGACCTACAGTTTAAAGTCGACTCTGAAAGACAGATTTTTGAGAAACTTTTCATGGCAATTTTATTTAATCTCAGAGTTTTTGCCAGAAATCTGCTGAGAAGAAGTCGCCGTAAAAATACTTTTTGTATTTTCGTTTGGTGTCTGGCCTTACGTCTAATAAGCCAACACACTACCTACTAGATCTCGACGACCTCCAATATACATATGCTAGTCCATAATGCCATCGAATTTATGTTAGGACCCTTGCCCTGAAAAGTAGACCCCCACTATTACGTAGCCTCCCCCATGCTTAACAGTACCTTAACAGTATCGAGGATGCAAGCGGATGGTTAGGTGGGCGACGTACTCTTTTCATTCCATCTGAGCTTACGATATTAAGTTTGGATTCGTCGGAAAACAAAACCTTATTCCACTGATCTCTAATCCAGTCTATATGTTTTTGTGCAAATTTAAGTCGAGCTACGCATGCAAATATTTAAACCTAATGACTTCAGAACACCGAGAACGGTCTGGAATGGATCTTTTTTAAATTCTCGAACTATACGAGCATCCTCTCTTGAAATAGTGCATTTTGGCCGTCCTTCAGTTTTTTTTTTTTTGTTTGTTTTGCTACTGGCCAGCTTTGTTCCGTTTGTTTTGTCGCGTTGTGAGTAGAGTTTACAAGTTGTTTATTTTATTTATAATATAAATTTTATAGACATTAAGAGTGTGATTTTTAAGAAAAAAAAAATAATGGTTTTATAACCTACTCGATATTTTCTTTTTTTCTTTGTATGGTTTAACGTCGAAAGTAAGATTTGTTCAGTTAGTATTGCCCATCACTGTATATGTACATATATACCTTTGTATGTGTATACATATGTAGACATTTATATTTATTTAGCTTAATTTTTTTTTTGTTTTTGTATATGTGTGTGTATGTGTAATTATTAAAATAACAACACATTTGTTGTTCCATATTTTAACACAAAATGGAAAATTAATCAAATCAAAGCAAAAACAAAAAAAATAAAGAAAAACAATCAAATACACAATCTAATGAAATTTTAAAATAACATTTTAAAATGGAAACACGTTGTTTGTACATCCAGATACAAAGGAATTCAAATTCAAAAAATTTAATTGAAATGCAAAGCATTGCAAGGAAATATGAAAATATACTCTTAGTTTCTAATGTTCTGTAGTTTTCTACACTGAATTTTTTCTTTTCTTATTTTTTTAAATTAAATGAACTGAAATTATGTCTTTAATTCGTTTTCCTATTTGCAAGCTTATTCGCTAACCTAACCTTTATTTGTCTATTCTGTCACTATTTTATTGATTTCTGTTCTGATAAGCTCGAATGAATTTTTGTTTGATTTATTATCGATCGAATACTGCCTTTAAGTAAGTAAAATTTAATTCTTAAAATGTTTGAATTCTTGAAATTGAAACAAACATTGAAAATTTTCCGTAAAACAGTAAAAAATATTTTTTTGGGATATAAAAACTGGCTGACTTTTAGGTTCCTCCTTAAAGGAAGAGGTCCCACTTAGATCAGCATTTCAGACCACTGTGATATCACAATTTATTCTACTCAGTATCAGACAGATTTTTCCTTGTGAAAACCATGCAGAAGTCAGAATTAATCTTGCTATTGCAGCAATCTTTATATTAGAAAGCATTGTCACAGATGTCAGAAGATGAGAGGTTTTCTTTTTATAACAAGAACCGGATTAAAAACAATTTGTCCGGTCTACTCAGGCCCACATCTCTTGCTGAAGTCATTTCCTCGTGATATCGTTATCAAATTTATGTGTAGAAATGCATTCTTCCCTCTCCTTCTTCTTCTCTTCTAAATACAAGTCCAGCGGATTATAGCAAAATTGCAATTATCCCCTTGCTATCAATGTCTTTGTAAAACTAGTGGAAAATGTCCAATTTTACTGAGGCAATCGAATTACCCATACTCATGTATTTTGGCATGCCTACCAAAAGGTGAGTGGCCCATGATAATCGCTTTTGTACTAAAGACAGCTATGAGATTTAAGAACCATCTTCCTGCCAACGATATTGAGCCTTCTTGTAAAATGACTGGATAATATCCAATTTCATTGACGCAATCGAGATACCGTAGCTTGCCTGAGATTTAGTGATCCGTAACGACCCTGGATAGCTTATCAGCCATGCAATTTTCAACGCTACGTCTAAATATCGGAAACTTTATGAGAATTACCGAGAAATCCTCGACTTTCCCAAATACGAAAAAAACATTGAATTTACATTCGGAAACATCATGGCTGTCAGGGCAAATGAAGGTATTTTCAAGGAAAGATCTGCCAGTCAGTAAGCATTGCTCTGCTTTCAAAATTACATTGAACTCTGTTTGAAAAACACAGCAGTAGTCAAGCAACCTATAAGAGAGCTAACGTCAGAACCCTTAATAAACGTAAAGATGTTCTGCATCTTTGCGTAAAGATGTTCTGCATCTTTGCGTTTAGATCCTTAAAGATACTTCTAAATGATTTTTTTTACAATTTTTCACTTGAAGTCTTCAAGGCAGGAATTATGATTGTTTACGGAACTTTACATACGTTACGTATACATAATTAGTCATTACAACCCTTCAGTAAGGATTATTGACCTAGTTTCTCACACTACTTATGTTGTGTGTGTAAAATTTATACATAAGCGGCGGGACCTACAGTTTAAAGTCGACTCCGAACGACAGATTTTATTTACTCTCAGAGTTTTTGCCAGAAATCTGTTGAAAAGAAATCGCCGAAAGACTACTTTTTGTATTTTATTTTGATATCTGGCCTGGGATCACGTCACGTATCTAATAATGTCAAATCGTATGATCTTGGTGTCCAATGATCTTCTTAAAAATGTGCAATTAGTTGCTTTTCAAAATCGTTTCTCAATAGATTCAATCAAGCTTGAATCTTCGCGCGATACTTTGCTATTGGCTATAATGTTGGATTTCCACGATGCATTGGCAGCTCCTGAACATAATCTGGCTGCTCATCACAAAAATCCGGCAAATCTGTTTGTTGATCGCTGAATCTTCCTTATTGAAGATAATTTTTCAGTAGAAATGCATTTCCCGCACCGGACGAATTTTCTCAATAAAATTTAACAATTTTCCGATCTTTTTCCGTTTTTTTTTCTTTGGTCAAATAACCACTTGTTACTTTTCATCCATTCTTTTTGATACCTTCAAAGATCGTACGACCTTGTGATTTTTTTCTTCTGGCTTTGTTGTAGTTCTCGAGTGTTTCCTGCCGGGCAGGTAGGTAATGCTGGATCGATTGCAGTTCAGTATTCTGGAAATAGATGTTCGATACACTGACGAATAAATTCTACGTTTTCTCTAGAGCTAGCGTTATCTGCTTGTGCTAAGATTTTTTAAGTGTTAATGTCATCCAATGTGAAGAAGAGAAATCATAGGCATTACTCCGATTACTTTAAATATTTTCCCATGACATCTCCTTTTTGATAAAGATGTCATAAATTTTATTACTTTTAGTGGAAATTTGTATTTGTATGTAAAGATATAAGAATTATTCCGGAGTTAAATCCAGCCGATTAAGTACGACATCCTAACTACGATATCTCTTAACCAAATCCAGATTTAATGAAGTTTCAACCTTTTGAAGAATGAATCAACTGTCGTCTTAGTTGGATAGACAGAAAAGCAATTTGCTTTCCATAAAGCAAATATAAGATTAAGAGTTCGCAACAAAATATTCAAACATTTTGTTTACCACCATGCGATGTATCCTTATGTGATTTGACTTTGAGAATAGGGTCCAAAATAATGACGAACTAACGTGCCCTTTAGGCAGCCCCTGCTTGAATTAACGGAGACTAATTTAGCCACAGACGGAGACTAATTTAGAAGTCGCCGTGGTCTAGTAGGTAGTGTGTTGGCTTATTAGACGAAAGGCCCGGGTTCCTCTTAGCAGATTTCTGGCAAAGACTCTGAGAGTAAAAATTGCCATGAAAAGCTTCTCAAAAAACTGTCGTTCGGAGTCGACTTTAAAACTGTAGGTCTCGCCACTCATGTATAAAATTAACGCACACAACATAAGTGGTGTGAGAAGCTAGGTCGTAATCCTGACTGAAGGGTTGTAATGGCCAATTATGTATGTATGTAATTTAGCCACAAAATATCGAAGACTTCTCCCCGTTCTTTAACATGCCTCAAACCCGTCTCATCACGCTACTTATTAATTGTTCATTACGGATTACGACCTAGCGTCTTACACCATTTATGTTGAATGTATCATCCCTAAAGGGCGCGAAATGCAGCTTAAAATCAGTTCCAAGCGATAGATTTTTGAGAAACTTTTGATATGCATTTTATTCACTCATTGAGTTTTTGCAAAAAATATTTTTTCAAAATGCATTTCGTTCGAGGAGTCTGACCTGGGATTTGAACAGTGGCCTCAAATCTAATAAGCCAACACACTTCCTACTAGACCACGGCGACCTCTAATACATAGCTCTCCCTAATACCCTATTGTCGTTGTGCATAGACTTTAGTCTAAGGCATCCGTTTGCCAACTGTTGACTATTTAGTTTAGAGCACATTTTTTGTTGAATTCTGTTTTTAAATTCTTTGCAATCACTGCATAATCTTTGTCAATTTACTTTTAGTTAAAACTGTACTTAAACAAATTTCATACAAATACTATGACATTTGACCTTTATTTTCTAATAAATTGGAAAATTAAAACCATAAAAGCTTCTTGTATCTGCATTTAAAATTTGACATTTCAAGTAAATTTTCTTGTTCGTATTATTTCTTCTGGCAAAACCGACAAGTAAATTATAATTTTGGCATTAATTTAATTTCTAATTGCAGAATTATACGGAATCTATATTCGATAAGTTGTGAGTTCAAGGAAAACAAAGAATTCTTATTATTATTAATGAAATAGATGAAGTAATTAACTTGAATTAATTCTAACAGCAAATTAAAAATATTTTTCGTTACAATATTTATTGTCAATATGTAAGAACGTTCATGAAGTCGCCTTGATCTGTTAGGTAGTGTGTTGGCTTGTTAGACTTAAGGCCCGAGTTCAAATCCTAGGTCAGACAACAAAACGAAAATATTTCTTCGTCGACTTCCTCTCAGCGGATTTCTGGGAAAAGCTGTGAGAGTAAATAAAATTGCCATGAAAAGCTTCTCAAAAAATCTGTCTTTCGGAATCGACTTTAAGCTGTTGGTTCCGTCCTCTCATGTGTAAAATTAACGCACACAAACATAAGTGGTGTGAGAAGCTAGGTCGTAATCCTGACTTAAGGGTTGTAATGGCCAATTATGTATGTATGTATACACCGGTTTTTAGTATTCGGTCAGAGCCTTTAAAAAAAGGCGAAAAATTAAAAAAAAAAAAATGAACGCCTGTAAAATTTCCGTCCGTATTTTCTCTCATAGTCGTACGTTTCCATTACATATTGAATTACAGTATCCACATTTACTGGCATAATTGTTTGAATAGTAAAGTATCTCTCTTAGAGACCAATATGTATTGATTTTAAGGAAATAAATGCTTTTGTGTGACCTTGGCTAATGATTGAAATTTTTTAAGAGTCTTAGGTTAGGCAGAATAGACCTTATTTGATCGTATTGCTTTCAATACTCGAATAATAATTACAACAGCACTTAGCAAATAATGATCAATTTGTCAAGCACAATTAATTAGTATTATTATTAGGTATTAATTTTAAAACTAAAAACAATTTTAACTGTAAAAATTATTACTTAGTTTGTTTTTTTTTTTATATAAATATAAGCATAATAGTAGCATAAGTGATATGAGAAGGTAGGTCGTAATCCTGATTGAAGGACTGTAATGACCAATTATTTTCCATCGCCTAAGTAATAATGACATACAATTGATCAGAAGAAATTAATTTCTTTTTAAATACATTCATATCTATTTAATTGATCATTACAAACCTTCAGTCAGGATTACGACCTAGCCTCTTACACCACACACTTTTTATGTGTGTTAATTTTATATTTGATTGGCGAAACATACAGTTTAAAGTCAACTCTGAACGAAAGATTTTTGATAAATTTTTTGTGGCAATTTTATTTGCTCTCAAAGTTTTTGCCAGAAGATTGCTGATAGGAAGTCGTCTAAGATTATATTTTTCATATTTGGTTTTATTCCAGATGTTTGATTCGAAGGCAGACACAAAGGAGGGGAATCCATATGAGCCGACATAAGCATAGACCTGCAGTGCCTATTAAAAACTAAACCATTGCCAGACAACAGAGTGCCAAAAGGTTCTGTCCATTATTTTTATTCATTTCTTCAACGAACCATTTTGTCTGTTTCTTTACATGTAATTCCTCCGTTTCCTATTCTCCCTCCCCTTCCCTACATTCCTATATCCTCCATTTCCCTCCTCCCCTAGGGACAATGTACAATGGGTCAATTTCGACCTCCGGGTACTGCACTTGTCTTGACCGACAGGTGCACGTCCTCTAACCTAACCTAACCTAACCTTTAACGAACCATCCTTAATCATGTTCTCAGAGTAGAGTATCATTATAACAAGTGTTGCCAATAAAGAAGACTTCTAGAAAGACTTACTTTGCCAGTCATAAATCCGTCATGTACGCAAGTGTTACCGTGTAGCACAGTAACAAAAGAATTACTTGCACAATCCCAGTATGTTATCTAAACAACTTCCTGATATCAGCTGTAGGACCACTCTTAAGTAGAAGCGCCTAGGGAGTCGTAGAGGACTTGAATGGGATTTAAAGAAAAGTAATCATTAAGAACAGGGTTTACATTGGATGTACAATGTCTTTCAAATTTTATACTGAAAATATTCCAAATTTTTTTTTTTTTTTCATAATTTATTTCGTAATACTTACACCCACACGATTAGCTAACAAATTGTTGCAATCATGAACGTCATCTTCCTCTAGCATAAGGCGTTTAAGACAATGCGGTTAAAGAATTTTCAATATCATCTACTGACTGTATATGCCCTGCACACCCACACAGTAAAGTAAATTCGGAAGTTGTCTCTCTCTCCCTTGCTCCTTACTGCGCATATGCATTTACTTCGTCTCATTTTTGGTGCATTTTGACCTTTGACATTCTCTTGAAGGGTTTACGAGTAATATGATACGA
>JABZEU010000218.1:0-12450 GCA_014635995.1 Sarcophaga peregrina
GTCTATTGCCTTCCCTTTCGCCGTATATAACGCCCATTCCCTTTGTATCCTCTCGGTGTCCTCTAAACGTCCAACCATCAGATTGGAATACCTTTCTCGTACCATACTCCTCGGTGTGATTACTGATGATGGTGGTGTTGGAGGTAAGGTTGGTGGTTGTGGTGATGTTGTTCCAGTATATGATTGCGATCCTAGTATTGGTGGAGTTGGTGTTGAAGTCGGTGATGCTGATCCTAATGTTGGAAGTTCTGGTGTCGGTGGTGTTGTAGTTGACGGAAACACCTCTTGTTGAGAAAACCATTGAGTTTCCTCATCATCAACATTAAATAAATCTAACGACATTTTTAATTACAATTATAATTTGAAATGAAATATTACTAACCCTACACCCCCAATTTATATCCATTTATTTTATTAAATTCCTCATGAAAAACTATGTTTTCAATAATTGCAAAACCATAGAAAAAACCATAAATATACATTTTACATTTTTAACCAAAACTCTAAACTATTTTTCTATAAAACTATATTTCAAAACAAGAAAATTCTAATTTATAATTCCTTATCAAACGTAGAACCACGGAAAAAATCTAATTATAACGTATACCTTTTCTAATCAAAACAATAAACCATTTTTCAAAATTGTATTCACATATTTTCAACATTAATCATTACACATTAATTAAAAAAATAATTACATATGTAACTTATTTTTATCACACTAAACTGTGAGAACTGTTACAATATGCAAATATAAAAACAACCGGCATTAACAAATCATAATCACCATACATCACCCTACATATCTTTGGATAATCTCACGGATTTAGACAAGATTCCGGACACCATTAGAAGCCTTCGCGAATTTTCAGGAAATCCTTCGGAGTACAGTTCCTGGAAGAAAAGCGTCGAACGGGTATTGAGACTATACGAACCTTGCAAAGAGACACCGAAATATTTTGGGTATTTTAAATACAATTAGTAATAAAATTATAGGAAGTGCGGACGCGGCTTTAGAAGCGTATAACACACCGCTTAATTGGGAGTGCATCTCCAGATGCCTCACTCTACATTACGCCGATAAACGCGACCTTACTACGTTAGAATACCAAATGACGTCATTGATTCAGGGCAATAATAGCATTCAGGACTTCTATCAGAAAGTTTATTCTCATTTATCTCTCATAATGAACAAGTTATCTTGTTTAGAAATTGGACATGAGTCCAGAGAGTTATTAACACAAACATACAGGGATAAAGCCCTAGATACGTTTATACGGGGACTCCAGGGCGATCTACCTAAACTTCTAGGGATAAAAGAGCCTGCGGAGTTACCTCATGCACTTCAGTTGTGCTTAAAATTACAGAATCAACAGTTTAGGACAACTTATGCGAATTCGCACCAAAATCAAAATAAATTAATCAAGCCGATACAGGTTCCTCCACGTAGAGGTAATCTTTCTTTTCCCAGGAGTAATCAGGAATATTTTTATAATCACCAGCCTCAGCGGCATACGCAGTCCCAACCTCAATATTTCCATAATCCAATGCCTCAACGGCATAACAGGCCAAACAACAATATTTTCATCCAATGTCTCAACCATATGTATCACATAACGTTATGCCTCAACGGCAGCTGCCCATAACCGAACAGTTTCATCCTCCTAGACCAACGGCACCGAAACCCTAGCCTCGCCCCGAGCCGATGGATATTGGCCAATCAATGAGGTCCAAACACATAAATTATATGAATAGACCCAGCCAAAACGACAAGTTTTTTGGAAAAATACCTACAAATGATGAAATACAGAGGCAAAACAAAATGCAAAGGAATTTTCATATAGGAGTCCAAGAAGAGGACAATTTGACTCAATACGAGAAACAAATAGAAAACTATGAAGAACAAGAGGGTTTGCCAGCACTTAATGATTACTTAGAGAATCAATATGATGCTCACCCAAGAATTTGTCGATATTAATTTTTTAGATTAAATAACTCGTGCTTACCCTACTTCGAGTGTAGGACGAGTAGAGGTAAAATTTTAAAATTTCTTATTGATACCGGATCTACCAAAAGTTATATACAGCCATCGTTAGTAAAAAAATCCTATCCCGAACGAAAAGATATTCTTTGCGAAATCGGTCGGAGCGATTACAAAAATAACCCACCATACATTTATTAATCTGTTTAACAACAACACAAAGAATATTGAACTATATCTCTTACCATTGTTAGAAGCCTTTCACGGGATACTAGGGAACGACAGTTTAAGACAATTATCTGCGATAATTTACACTGCTGAAGATTATATTCTAATAAACAACAAATATGAGGTTAGAATAAAGCAACAAGTTTCGCAATCTGTAAATACAATTGATATCCGAAATAGTCACATGAGTCCGAAACAAAAATCTCAACTTAATCAAATAGTAAACAAATTCGAAAAACTTTTTTGTGACCCGAACGAAAAGTTAACATTTTCAACAACTGATACACACAGATACTGTTGTTGCTGAGATACACACTAAGGATGAAAATACAGTCTACTCAAAATACTATCCTTATCCAATGCACCTAAAAGAAGAGGTCGAAGTGCAAATTAAAGACTTACTAGACAACGGCATAATTAGACCTTCTCGATCGGCATATAATTCACCCGAATGGATTGTGCCGAAAAAAACAGATGCCTCAGGGAAAAAGAAGTATCGTTTGGTTATAGACTATCCAAAACTAAATGACGTTACTATTCCGGACAAATACCCCATAACAAATATTAATGACATTTTACCACAGCTTTCAAAAAGCTAATGGTTTTCCGTGATGAAGCAATAAGCGCTTTTAACAAGCTAAAAATGTCTTAATGTCTGAGGACGTCTTGTTGGCTTACCGGGATTTCATTTAACCACAGATGCTTCCAATTATGCCCTCGGCGCTGTGTTGTCGCAAGAGGATAGATCTATTATTTTCTTATCCAGAACGCTTAGTAAATCCGAGAAACACTACGCCACTAATGAAAAAGAGTTACTTGCAATAGTGTGGGCTCTTAAATCATTAAGAAATTACCTTTATGGGTCAACAAAGTTGAAAATTTTCACTGACCACATGCCATTAACCTATTCTTTGAACAACAAGAATTCAAATTGTAAACTGAAAAGATGGAAAGCATTTTTAGAAGACTACAACTATCAGCTACTCTACAAACCTTGAAGTACGAACGTTGTTGCAGATGCTTTATCAAGGATTCCGCAAGAAATATCACATATAAATTTCTATGACAGTCACCCAGCATAGTGATGAAAGTTCACCACATGATCTGATTCAATACAATAAATGCTTTCCAAAATCAAATAATATTAACCTCATTAGACACAACCTCTTACAAATTTGAGATCATTTTCCCGACGTATCATAGGCATACGATATGGGAACTCAATCCATCGATAGAAAATCTGACTTTCATTTTAAAAAAATATCTTAACCCTTCAGTCACCAACTGTATCAAATCTACTGACGAAATTCTTGGTAAACTCCAGGAAATCTTTAGAGAAAAATTTAGTCGTTACAAGGCCAAATACACCAGAACTGTGATCACTGACTTGGTAAATGAGGAAGATCAAGAGAGCGAAATTATAAAGGAACACAAGAGAGCTCACAGAAACAGTCATGAGAATAAAGCTCAAGCTAGGTGTTATTTCCCTCAAATGAACGCGAAAATCAAACGATTGACAAAACTATGTAAGGTTTGCAAGGAAAATAAGTATGGCCGGCATCCTAATAAAATTTCGCTGCAAGAAACACCAATTCCCCAATATCCTGGGCAAATTGTTCATATTGATATTTTTATCACGGAGAAAAAATCTGTCTTGATAAGCCATTGATATGTTTTCGAAATATGCGCAGGTTAGAATGTTAAAATCCAGGGCGGTGGAAAGCATTAAAGAACCATTGAGAGAAATCCTTTTGGCTTTCGGTATGCCAGAAATCGTGGTAATAGAGAGATCCCTAAATTCAATGGTAATTACTTTTATGTTGGAGAACCAAAATATAATTTCAAAATTTTCAAGATCCCTCCATATGGTAGTTCTGTTAATGGACAGATTGAGAGACTTCATTCAACGTTAACAGAGATAATGAGGTGTCTTAAGGCAGAAAATGCTGATAATTCCTTCTCAGAATTTCTTCATAGATCTTTGTTTGAGTACAATAACTTTGTGCATTCAACCATATTTAGGAAACCAGTAGATGTATTTTTTGGCAGGCGTTATTTGAACAATCCTAAAAAACTTGAAGAAGATAGGCTGGAAATTGTTGAAAGATTAGAGCAGAAACAAGCAAAAGATATTGAATTCCACAATAAATCAAAATCACCCCAGAAGAATAATGAATCAGGACACAAAGTTTATGTTAAAATTAACAAACAGCTAGGGACGAAACTAAGTAAGAACTATTCTGTAGAAACCGTCAAAGAAAATCGAAAAACTACCATTGTAACAGACTCTGGTCGAATTGTTCATAAGAATAACATTAGAAACTAACAATCTCCTACATTCCAGGGCCATTCTTGTTGTGACGAACGCGGAAATAAAAATACTTGACTATTCCAACTCCCAAATCATCTCTATAAATACCGGCTATGCTAAACTGCAGACTGGAAATTTCAAACTGGTGCATGTTATTGAACCAGATAACTATCAGAATTTGATCCCATCCTTCCCATGATTCCCATCCTTTATATCCCTTCCTATATTATGAAACTCATCAGCTCCAAAATCATCTAAATAGAATTAAGCCTAGAATTAAGAGATCACTAGATTTCATAGGTTCAACGTGGAAATGGATAGCTGGAAAACCAGACCATGCAGATTTTGAAATTATAAAACAAAAAATAAATAATCAACAACTTGCCATAAACAAACTAACTATGGAAAATATAAACGACCTTGCTAAAACTACTAATCAGATTGTAATATTTATTAGATCTAATTAAATTCCTAATGAAACTGTAATAACTACTCTTAAATATAAAATAGATATGTTAAAGGAAGAATTGTTAAATATTCAGTATGCCATTCATTGGGCAAAGTGAATTCATTTATTTTATCCCATAATGAGGTAAATATTGTCAAACAAACTTTTGAAAAAGACTCAATTCCATTTGTAAACATTGAAGAAGCCTTTGAATTTTCCGAGACTAGAATAGCTTCTAGCAATAGTACACTCATTTATATTGTAAGCATTCCAACAAGTGATGTTCAATTTTGTTTTAAGTTACTTATAAGACCCACAAAGTTTGAGAAATTTTATAAAGAAGTATTAATCTGTGGTAACTCAAACCATTTGTAACATTGATAATCTAGTAAATATGGATAATGACACTTGTGTAACAAAATTATTGAGAAGTCAGGCATCAAATTGCACGTTAATGAACAATGGCAGCACACCTACAATTGAAGAAATTGCTCCTGGGTTACTCTTACTAAATCAATTTAATAACATCATTTATATTACTAATGAACCACGTAAACTCAGTGGAACCTTTCTTCTGCAATATCAAAATGCTACAACAACAGTAGCAAACAAGGCATACAATTATTTCTAGATGACGGAATTACAGTCGTTACCAGCCATTCTACAGCCCAGATCACCTGGATCTGCTATCGAGGAAGTAATTACCTTGGAAACAGTAAACGAGCTAAATTTAAATAAAACTAAATCTATCGATCTTTTGGATGTCAAAAATAAATGAAACTTTACGATAACATTGGGCTTTTCATAATTTCCGGCATTTTAACCGTGATTATTGTGGTAAGAAAAACACGCCACCAAGTCAGATTGAATGAAGCCATTACGCCAATACCGTCATTACAATTACCCCTTCCTGAGTGGCGCACATCGCAGCCGAATCCGCCACAAATAACAAGATTATCGGAGATCCCTTACTTTTGAATAATGCAATCGAAGACGCTCGCAACTAAAGGGGGAGGTTTTAACTATAAAAACATTTGCTGGGCTATTACCCAAATACTTATCGAAAATTTGCTTATCAAAAATTTATGCTGACTCGCATAAGTGTGTTTCGAATTTAGTGCAATGAACTTGTTACACAAGAATTATTATTTTTTTCTTTTATTTCAATTTAAAAACTGTTAAAAACTGAATTAAGAAATACTTCTTTATGGTAGCAAAATACTATTTTAGATTATTAAGTAAAAACTATCATCAATTACTTTTGGTTTTTCAAATAAAGAAGTCGCACCTCATAAGCTGCGCATAAAAAAACTTATACAAAAACTTATAAAGTGTTAATTTGTATATTGCATAAACGTTATTGTTAACGACTTTGGAAATTGCTCTTAAAGATGATAAGGAGTAAGAACAAATCACAAACTTTCCCCTTTTTCAGCTTACTATGTTAATTGCTTCCATTATGGAAATGATTTCTGCAGTAAATATTGAACTGTAACCCTGAAACTTACAGCATCGTTTGATTTTGATGCGTCGGTGTATATAAAAGTGGAGTTTGATTTTTCAGATTGGATTTATCGGAAATGTTTCCTGAAGAACAAAGGATCTGTGTTTGATTTAGAGTAATAGTGTAGAGTAGTGTGAATTGTCTGATCGTTCAAACACCAAGGAGGGTTGGTTACTTGTCTGTATATTTGCTTTGTTAAATGTAAATTATGCTCCTTACAGCTTTTTATAGTTCTTAATATAACAGATGGTATTTTTGGAGCCTTTTTTGTCTTTTTGCACTTATTGATAATTGAGCTGAGGGAGGATTTTGGTCATTGTATAGACATTTTAGCAGTCTATCCGTTATAAGTTCTTGTTGCGTCTCTAAAGGTAATATGTTGTTCGGCGTTGTACGGTAGGCTCCCAAAACAAATCTGATAGCTGCATTGATATTTGTTTTAATTTTCTTAAGCAATGTTTTTGAGGAGTAACCGTAAAAGGGTAGTGCATAATTTATTTTTGATAATTTTAATTTCTTAATTGTAGATAGAAAGACATTTTATGATGTTGAGCTGCTTTGTAATGGATGAGGAGATGTAATCTATATGAGAATTCCATTTATTTGATTTGTTTATGTATAAAGCAAGTATTTTCAGGCTTTCTAACTTTTTAATTGAAAAGTTGTTTAGGTTTAAACTAGGGATACAGACTCGCTTTTTGCATATATGTATGTACTAGCATTTAGTCCTAGATAATGATGCTTCTGAGTATTTACACCATTCGTTGATATTTTCGAAATCTTGGTTGACGTCAATGATGGGATTAGATCCAGTGTTTGATCTTATTATTAGATTGAAATCATCAGCATACACGGTAAAGTCTATATTATTGTGTAGGGATATAATGGAACAGAGTTTATTGTAAGCTCTTAGGATTATTTTTCCAAAATGTTCAAACCACGGTGGGAAATAAAATTAAAGCGACACAGGCCCTTGTTCATATCATAAACACTAACGCTATCAAGCCGTGAGAGAAGCTTGAAATACGTATAATTTAATCTTTATTGAATTCAAAAGAATAACTTTTGTTTTATACTCCCATACTAGTATATCCATTCCTATCTAGCTAAAGTTGTAACGTTGATATTTAAATTTTACAGGCAATGAAACCACAACATAATATTCCCCTCACATATTTTTTGTATTAAAATACTTCGAATGAAGTAATTGATAAGAAAAAATGTAACCATATTTGTAAAATGTAACCATAACTTGTAACATTTTTTATTATTTTAGCGATAAATAATAACAAACCTAATGGAAATGCAAGAGAAATATTTTATCTTGAAGTAATAAATTCTTTTATTTGAGGTTTATTTCTTATCAGCATATTTTTTTCTAAAATTAATAAAAATATAACAAATAAAAATAAAAACATATACATTAGGGTGGCCACAAAATAAAAGTTGCAAATGTTCCCGACTAAAATGAAAGTTTCATTCATTCTAAGACTACGTTTCTCAATTCAATATTTGGTGAGCTGGATCAAAGGATAAAATGGTCCTTTTTTGAGGTTTTTTAAATAATTTTCATATTTTTTCCTTAGGAACTATGTATAAATCTGGTATCATATGAAAGGTCTTAAGAGGCGCTTTCAATAGGTTGGTAGAAATTTAAAAAAAAAAATTATAAAATTCAAAAATTTTGAAAATTTAGAAGAAAATTTTTTTTTTAAATTTTTTCATAGAATTTACTTGAATATGTATATACTAAACTACTATTTATTTATAGATCAAATTTGCATAAGTATGTACGTTGTTGGTCTCAATGGAGTCCAACAAATATGTGAAATAAATATTGTATCAAATTTGCTTATTATCCCAAAGGGATAGATTGTAAATAAAGTGTTGACAAAAAAAAAAAAAAAAAAAAAAACAAAAACAAAGAATTTACTTAATAACCCATTTACACTACAGTGAAATCTAGTACTTATGAGATTTCGGGCCAAATCTAGTTGATTTTAACTAGATTTCCCATACAAAACAAAATCTACTTATTTAGTAGATTTCGGCAAGATCTACTCAAAATCTAGTAAAAATAGAAATGCAACTATGTGTTTTGCCAAATAGTACTTAAAAATACAACGCTGCGCAGGAAAAAAATGACATTTCAATTCAAAAACAAATTAACCCTTATCCTATATTAATGGGTCAAAATTGCCCAAATAGTTTTTATTCCTTGAGTATTTAAACTTTTTTACAATTATTATTTTAGTGAATGCTTATAAAATATAATTTTTGTATGTCTTTTCACAAAGCGTATGTAAAAAAGCGTACGTAAAATACGTATGGATCAAAATTGCCCAATGTAACAGAATCAATTTCCGCATATGTTACGAGCTTCGTAACAATTTTGTGCGTCTTGACAACTTCATAACTAGCAACAAAATAATAAAAAGTAAGTAAAAATGCAGTATTAGAAATTGCAACAAACCAAAAAAAGAAAATAAGTAGTGTAAATATATTATTCGTTTGTATTTTTGAAGTTGTTACTTTTGTCCAAATCGTTCTAACAGCACCAAATATGAGTATAAATGTACCGAAAGTCAAAAATGTATTTGCAGAAAGCATTCTCAGACCAATATTGTATGTAATGAATGTAAAAAAATAAAATGCGTTATACTTTTTCGAAGTACAGGATAAGGGTTAAAATAAACAAAATAAGGAACATCTTCCTCCCAGAATGACTCACGACGAACCTGCGGATTAATATTTTTATTATTACCTATATTACATATTTAACAATTGTGTGTAGTTCGCAATATTTTTTGAAATCTAATTCCTATATTTTTTATTATTTTGGTTTTAAACTAAATTTGGAAATATTATTGTTAAACTTTTAAATTTCAGTCAGCTGTTTTTGTTATTAAAATGAAATCTTGCTACTGTCAAATAAATCCAGTGTAAACGATCTAGATTTTGAGGAAGATTTGAAATTTCTTGATTATAAAGAAAATTTAATCGAATTTAATTTTTGTTAAAATTTTTTTAAACCAAATTTCTTCTCTATCTGACAGCCTCTGTTAAAATAAACAACCACATGCGTAAGGAATAACAAGAAAATTACATTATAGCGGGATGTATCGCAAATATTTTGGTCTAAAATTTAGAATTTAGATTATCTAAATTGAAATTTTCGTTATACAACAAAATAAAACTATAAGGATTTATACATCAATGGAAAGCTTTGAGAATTTGCGTTATTTTGATTACATACATATATGAATTAAGTTAACAGACATTGTCAGTTAGAGAAGAAATTAGGTTTAAAACAATTTCAATAAAAATTGTACTAGATTGAATTTTGAAAAAAGGAAAAAAACCATTTTGATTAAATAAAGAGACTTTATAATCAAGAAATTTCAACAATTAAGTTAAGTAAATTCTATGAAAAAATTAAAAAAAAACAAAAGTTTTGTCCAAAATTTTTGAATTTTCCAAATTTTTTTTTAAATTTCTAATAACCTATTGAAAGCTCCTCTTAAAGACCTTTCATATGATATCGAGAAATTTCAAAAGTTAAAAAAAAACAAAAATTTTGCCAGCAATTTTCAAAATTTTTGAATTTCCTATATTTGTTTTTAAAATTTCTAACAATCTATTAAAAGCGACTTTCATATGATTCCAAATTTATATATAGTTCGTTTGGAAAAAACATGAAAATAATTCAAAAAAACCACAAAAAATCATCAATTTATCCTTTGATCCAGCTCTCCAAATATTGACCCCAGAACAAAAATTTTGGAAAACGTAGTCTTAGAATGAATAAAACATTCATTTTAGTCGGGAACATCTATGCCTTTTTTTCCCATACAAACAGAGCCACCCTAATATACATAGATTGAGCTTTGTTATGTGCTATTAGATTGTGTAATGATCTACGTACTGCCGCTCTGTGAATTTTTGGATATCTGTCTAATTTCGTATAATTTGGTGTATTTCTATGATGGGGTCTATATTATTTTTCATTTCATGAGCAATAGAAATCTCATAAAATTCTTGTTTATTATGTCTGATTAATGGAATTAATTCTCACGGCAATTAAGTTCAGAAAAATCACTTCAGAAAAATCAGTAATTATATTCAATTTATACAAGCTGGGGTTCCTCATGGTAATGTTTTAGGCCCAATACTTTAAATAAAAATTTTTCAGACGATACTGCGTTTATGGCGTCGGCGGATCGTCTTTCAAAGACAATTAAATTTACTCTATCATTCGTTACAAAAGTGGAAAATTAAAATGAACATAAGAAAGTTTTCTCACTTCTCTTTTTCCCTTAGAAAAAAATGTTTATCACCGGTTGCGCTTAACCCTTTCATGCCCGATGTTGCATATATGCAAAATTGCGTCTAACTATCGCAATTTTAAATATTTTTCTTTTAATTTTTTTACAAAAATATAGCCTCATGTGTTGTTTAAGCTTACAGCTAATTGGTTGATAGCCAACTGCGCAAGTGTTCAGTTAGTAGCGATTTTCCCGAGAGCGCAGTTCACAAATTTATTCTAAAAAAAAACCCGTCATGAAAATATTATTTAGTTTGTCTGTAATAGTGCAGCCCTTGCGCTGACCAACTTCTTCCTTTTCCCTCATTTAGCGGAACTTGGTTAGTATAGGGCCATGAGTGCTCAAGTGAGCTTTGTGATATCAGAGCTACCACTACGACCTAACCTAACCTAACCTTCTCTGTAATAATTTTGTAAATGTAGGGTTGCGTATATGCAACATTGGTCTGTTATGGTAAGTTTCGTAAGAGAAAAACTTCTTTTTGCACATTCTAAGATACGCCCAGACCTTTTGGGCCCAGGCTAAAATTAAAAAATTTGTCAACTTTGATTGGGATAATTCGGCTGAAGAGGAAAATGAATAAAAAAAGTTTCCAACAATGCAGGTAAGAACCCTATGAGTGAATGCAAGAGATGGTGCCGCAAAGACAAGAAATTTATAACTATACCTCGTCCAAGCATAGTTGAATTCTATAACAAGGAGGCGTTGATCTTGCGGACGTTATGCTTGAATTGTACTTATCAAATTATAGTTGTCGCAAAAAAGAGAGGTCATCCATCATCACTCCTTTTGACAATTTGATAATGATCAGGAACTTTATCACCTTCTATATCGACCCCGTCATCATCAGCTCCATGTACGGATTCTGAATCAATCCCCTATAAATGCATATGTTGCATAGCCGTCGTTGCACAGGCTGTCGTTCGGAGTCGACATTAAATCGTAGGTCCCGCCACTCACGTGTAAAATTAATACACACAAGTGGTGTGAGAGACTAGGTCGTAATCCTGATTAAAGGGTTGTAATGTAACAGCCTACAAAATCCCTACGATTTGGTGGTTTATAATCATTGGCCGAAATGGGAAACAAGGGACAGATGTATGTGGGTTTCCAAGCTGCAAATGCAACAGACCCAATGTGCACTTGTACATTGTTTTGTATCCTTCCATACGTAAATTGAAATAAACTGCATTTGAATAAAAAATTTGCGTTCAAATTTATAACACCATTGCTTACTGTTGCGTATACGCAACATCCTGTAGCTCTTGAACCAGGACACCTAAGACATTGAAATTTTTGTCAGTTGATATTGAGTTCAACTCTATCTTATATGTCTACCCAAAAAAATTATAGCCACGCCCATTTTGATTCGGGCGTGAGAGAGTTAATGGAATGCAAATCTCAGTTATACAAAGTGTAAAATACTTAGGAGTATTTTACTTACTTAGAAGGAACATATAAAATCTAAATGCAAATTTCTAAACATTAAAACAAGAAAGATGTATCAGCTATTGGGTCCAAAATCTATTATATTAAAGCAATTCTAAAGCCCGTGTAGACTTATGGAATACAGTTATGGAGAACAACTAAAAACTCGAATATGGAAATATTATAACGTTACCAGTCTAAAATCTTATGGTCCATAACCATTGC
>JABZEU010000219.1:0-12447 GCA_014635995.1 Sarcophaga peregrina
TTACTTACTTAATTGGCTTACTTATAAACCTACAGTCAGGACAACAACCTAGCTTCTCACACCATTTATGTCGTGTATTTTAATTTTATACAAGAGAAGTGATACCTACAGCTTAAAGTCGGATCCCAACAACAGGTGTTTCAGGAAGTTTCAAGGCAATTTTGTTTGCTCCCAGAGTTTTTGCCAGAAATTTTTTGAGCAAAAGTTGCCGAACTGAACTGACGTTTGAATCGAGGTCAAAACCCTATCTAATTGACTGCGGCGACTACATTCAGCATTAGGCCGCTAAAAAGTATTACAATTTGAAGTATTAACATTCAACTATTAGGAATTAAAACTGATTTTCTGTTAGTCTATCTAAGCTATTAAGAGCACTATTTCTACTACAGTTTACATACATATTTATGTATGTATGTCTGTCTGTCTTCTATTTAAATTGTTTCATATAAATAACACTTAAATAATATAATTAAGGCAAACCAAACGTGATCGTAAAACTAACTACAAAAAAATCATTTCACAATTTCAATTTAATTAGGCAACAACAACAATTTTAAGAATTAAATGAAAATTCTTCTATTCTTAACAGGCATTTAAATTACAATAACAATAAATATGATACAATTAAAACAGTTTTCTATTTAATTTTTATTTAATTACAAACACCAACATCTAAACATTTCAGTAAAACGAATTCAATTCAATTTCCTTTGAAATACTTTGATTAAAACACCAAACAGAATATTATTCTTGGAAAACCATAAGAAAAAAACAACAGAACGAATCATTATTCTTCTCTCAACTAATAAAAGTTTGTTTAAAAAAAAAACAAAACAAACAACATAACGAAACAAGTGACTAATTTAACAGGATTGGTTGGCTAGATGGCTGGCTGGCTGGCTGGCTGCCTGGGTAAGAAGACAATTTTAGAAGATTTCAAAACGGGCCCAAGAATAACAGCAATTGGAGCAACAGTCATCATTAAAATAAATGGAAATTTCTTTTCTGTAGTTTTCAGTTTTCTTCAGAGATGAAAGTGGACGATACTCAAATAAGATTTTATTGATCGTTAATGTTTATAAATGTTGAGTGGAAGAAAACAAAAAAAAAAAAATTATTGTAACAGCTACCACTATACGAATGTATAGAGGAACATGAACATGTTGTTGAACATGCATTTTAATTTTCAATAATTAAAGGCCATGTTTTTTTAAATTTGTAATTCGAATCCAGGGCAGACATCAAAACGAAAAAAAAAGATTTCTTCGGAAATTAATCTTAGAAGAAAGATTTCTGGAAAAGAATCTGAGAGTAAAAATTGCCATGAAAAAGCTTCTCAACAAAATCGTCGTTCGGAGTCGACTTTAAACTGTAGGTCCCGCCACTCATATATAAAATTAACGCACGCAACATAAGTGGTGTGAGAAGCTAGGTCGTAATCCTGACTGAAGGGTTGTAATGGCCAATTATGTATGTATGTAATTTAGATTTAAAGTAGTAGTCGCCAAATGCATTACTGTGGTCTACTCCGAAAGCTGGGACTTAACTCTATAAATTTTACAGCAGGATGTAACATAAAAATTTGGAAGTGGAAAAAACAACAAAATAATTATGTTGTTAGACCACAAGCGACCGCCTATTACCAGTGTTGCCAATTTTTTTCAAAATTTCTCGTCAAATTGGGCTTTAAAAACCGCCAGAAATCGCTAAATTCAATTTTTAAACCGTCAGAAACCCGTCAAATAAATAGTTTGAAAATATTAAATTAACGTTCAATGAATAAAATGTAAATAATTAAAATATAATGTAAATAATTACACTATTTTTTATTGAATTGTTTTTAATTATGTTTAATAATTTACAAACAAAATTAGGTAGTTTCAAAAATATAGTGCCAGTCTTCTGGACTTTCGTTTCGAAACGTTTTCTTTTTTTAAAAAGAAAATTCAATTTAAATGTACATTTTAAAATTATATTCATATAATTTATGTCGTAACAATTTCATCGTTTCTTGTCATGTACGCTTTATTCTCTTTTACACGGTAGATACGTTCCAGAAAAAAACCTGTGTAAAAAATGACATGAAGTACATAGAAAAGAAGGGGTTTGTTCCAATCCTTCAAAAAATGTAAAAACATATAATAGTAGGAAAAATTAATACGAGAGTCTTTATAAAAAAAATCTAAATAAAATTTTTATAAGCATTACTACATATTTTATTTCATAAATTAAAAGCGATTCAAATTTTATAAAAAAGTAACATAAATTTAAAATTATTGTAGTTCAGGAAGTCAAAAAAATAATATAAGTTGTTAACAAATGATACATTCACCATCCTTAAGGGTAATTTAACAAACTAAAAATCATCAAAAGTTCTAAATAAAAAAAAATTAAAAGCAGTCAATGTGATGATGAAAAAGAACAGAGTTGTTTTTGCTATCGTCATCGGATTTCATACGTAATCGCTTAAGTAAGGTTGGTTCAGAATAGCTATCAACTCAAAGAGATTATCATTTTCAGTTTCGATTGGACAGCACTCCGTTTAATAACAAAATCGGCCGTTGCGATTCAGTTTGAAGTCGCCGTAGTATAGTAGGTAGAATGTTGTCTTATTAGACTGAAGGCCCAAGTTCAAACTTCAGGTCAAAACTCAGAAAGTAAATAAAATTGGCCATGAAAAGCTTCTTGAAAACTGTCGTTCGGAGTCGAATTTAAACTGAAGATCTGGCCTCTCATGTATAAAATTAACGCACCAACATAAGTGATATGAGAAGCTAGGTTCGTAATCCGGATTAAAGGGTTGTAATGACCAAAATATGTATGGCTTGTATAAGTCATTGTAACGAGCCATTCAAGATCTTAGATTACGTTGAGATTTTCATAAACTTTCTCAAACCGTTCTATAACAAAAATATCACCATGTAAAAACAGAATTAGTTTTATTTTCTAGACCGTGCTATTACAAAATTAGATGTACTTACTTTTTTGATATTTTTTTCTTTTCCTGCACTCTTATTTGAATAAACACGACACCTTAAGCTTGACCTTCATTTTAAAACAGATTTCAACTTTAGGTTTTTGATTTTTGCTTGTACTTTGTCTACTAACCGTTATTCTCTCTCTCGAATTGCAATTTTTCTTACTTGTGATCATATGAATTAAATCTTGAAAAAAAAAAAACGCTAAAGCGGCCGTAAAAAACTCCAGATTTCCCGCTAACCGCTAAATAGCATTTTTTTCCCGTAATTGGCATTGCCAAAACGTCAGATTTGACGGGAAAAACGTCAAATTGGCAACAGTGCCTATTACCTTCACTGAACGTGATTTATGCTTGAGGAACATTAGGATTTATTGCATCATTTTGGCAGAAAAAAAATCATCTTTTCAGACGAAGCTCGTTAATAAGCAAAATTGCCGTATTTACGGATCAGAGTGGATTTACAAAAGCCAATGCACCCATTTCGAATAACTATTTGGTGCTGTTTATCCAGCGGAAGCAACATTGGCCCAAATTTCATTGAAAATGAGTACAGCGCTACCATTACGGTCAATGGCGGCACTTATCGCACCATGATATTGATGTGAGCGATCTTTGGTTTTAGCAGAATGTTGCAACATGCGATACATCTCATGCCACAATCGACTATTTAATTAGTTTAAATGGTGATGTCAATCGGCGGCCAAGAAGCTGCAATTTGGAATAGTTGATGTGTTTCCTGTGGGGCGTTGTTAAAGAAAAGTGCTGTGCCGACAAACCAGAGACAATTGCGCATTTAAAGGCCAACATTCATGATGCCTTCGAAAAAGTTCATGAAAATTGATCCAATCGAATGAAGTATTGTGAGACCAGCATCATCGAAATTCAGAAAAAAAAAACAATTTGTTTTTGCAAGATTTTGTTACTACCATACAGTGGTAGGTAGTATTTCATTACAATGATGATGAACCTTACTTGTGTATTTCGTTTGCCAAGATTACTGTGTGAAATTGTTTTCCTACAGTCTTTCTCTATACTTTATTAAACGTCTTCTTTCTCTTCGGTTCTCTGTGCTATTTAAGTGTCCTGTACTATCTACGTTTGCCACTCATATTTCAAATAACAATTCAAACATTCATTGCTTCATACAATCCATACATAAGTAGTCATATATTGTATTGCATTATTTCATCTCCTCGTTTAAGCGTTTATTATTGCAAAACAATAAAGACAAAACAAATCTGTCACTTTGACAGCAATTTTCTTATTCTGTTTTTTTTTTTTTGTTCGAAAACTATTTTTAGCCACTGTTAGATTAAGGGATTACAATTTTCTAAATACATTTTAATTAGTTGAAATGATGACCAAGAAGCTGCGATTTGAAACAGTTGTACTGCTTTCTATGGGGTGTTGTCAACGAAAAGCTAGACACAAAGCTAGAGACAATGGAACATATGAAGGATGCCAACATTCGGGATGCCATTGGCGAGATACGACCCCATACACTTCAAAAAAGTAAACGAACATTGGTCTGATCGAATGAGATACTGTCAGGCAGCCCTATGATTGAAATAATATTCCATTTCTACCGGATACAATTATACTTCACAACAAAAGAATAAATTTACCATGATCTACAGTTTAAAGACGACTCCGAGAAACAAACTAATTCTTGAGAAACGTTTTCATGGCAATTTTTTATTTACTCTCAGAGTTTTTGCCAGAAAGAGGCAGTCACCGATGAAATATTTTTTCATATCTTGTTCAGTTAGAGACGCTTTGACCTGAGGTTAGAACTATGGCCTCACAATAGATTATGGCCCCTTCATAGAGTGTTGTATCACAATGACATTTAAATGCAGTGTCTTTTAAATACCGTTTGAGTCACCTGCTTAATGAAATGGTAATTCAAAATTGATTTCTATAATCAGATTTTGTGTTTGTAAACGAAAAAACAGTCAACCCTTCTATAACGCGGTGAGTGCGTAACGCATTTTATGGAAAGCGCGCTATAAGAAACTCGAATTTCAAGTACAAACCAGGCTAATTCGTAGCGCGTTCTATGGAAAGCGTCTACCGCGTAGTATGGGAACCGTCTACCGCGTTGTATGGAAACCGCGCTATAAGAAACTCGGAATTAGTACAAATCACATCATTTGTATCGCGATATATGGAGACCAAGAAATACAAAATGCAACATAAATTATAAATTATTTTTATTGAATTCAAAAGTTCATATAAGGATTGATAAAAAAATGAAATACAAACTAAACTAAAAGGCTGGTTTCCAACAAAATTACGAAAGACTTGTAAAAGAATGTAATTTTTTAATATTTATCCTCACTTGGTTCATCTTCATTCATTGTTTTTGGATTGGAGCTTCTTTTTCTAACTTCACTAAAACCTATCTATAGGGAGCTAAGAAATTTCTTAACTCTCTATTAAACTTTTCGCTGCGAACCGTTGAATGAACAGTTTGAATGAAATGAAATTCCAATTGTTTAGCCAAATTTAGCCCTTTTTTCACATCTTTTAAATCGAGGTGCCAAACCCATTCATTTTCCTTATTTGAGGTGGATGCTTCAATCAAAGAAGTTGAACGCAATGCCGCTGCCGCAATTTCAGCTCCACGTTATATGGAAACCGCGTTCTGAGAGTAACACGTTATAGGGGGGTTGACTGTACATGTAGAAGAGTCTGTATAATGGTTTCCATGATTCTTATCGATATGAATGGCTGCTGTGGTGTTATATATTGTAAAAAACAAAATTATATCTACGCAGCCTCCGGCAATAATTTAATTGCCCAATGTCTGCCCATCTCTTTGTTTCTTATAGAATTTTACACAAAGCTTACTTCCATAAATTGTTTCTACTATTTCCTTTAAACTAAAATATAGAAATTTCTCCTTACATATGTACATACATACACACATACATACCAATGTCATGGCAGATTGTCATAAATAATGTTTTACATGCGGTATTCGGTCGGTATTTACATGGAAATGGGCAAAAAGTATCATTCATTTTGACAAGTCGACAAGAAAACCTATAAATGTCAAATCCATTATAAATATGCTCAACGTACATACAACGTACATACATACTCGTATCGTATGTATGCGTAAATAGAGAGACAAAAACAATAAAAAAATAACATCTTGATGGTATTGTTGTTGTTGCTATTGCTGTTGCTATTGTGTAAAATACTAAAATCACTTGAAATAGTTCGCCGTTTAAGACAAACACTTACGCAGTTGAATGCAATTGCATTTAAATGTTTAAATCGATTTATCTACACATAGGCTGGTTATTTTAATTTTGTTTTTATATTTCTTTAACAACACCTGCATCATATCAAAAAGAAAAATGCTTTTGTTTAGCTGGTGGGCATAAAAAGCCAAAATGTAGTGGCAGTTGAAGAAAAATTTATGCAAAGAATTTCAAATGAGTACCAGTTCTAGATACAAGGGACACTTTGCTCAAATAGAATGAGTGTGTGGCATATTTTGAATTTTTATTTCTATTATTTTGTGATAAATTAGAATTGTTGGGTTTAAATAGTTAGAGAGCTGTGAAATACCTTAACCCATTAATGCCGAATGGGTAAAAAATTACCCAAAAAAAAAAAAGTTCTTTAAAAATCTAACCAACTTGACCCAACTAAACGAGAGGCCAAACTTTTCTTTAAGAACGAATAAAGAAGACATGGAACTGTTTAAAAAAAATTAGTAAGGCATGCTATTCCCATATTTTGGATGACAGAAGAAAGGTTAAAGATCACGAATTTTTCAAAATCAAAATTTTGTGGAAAGAACTTTTGTATGGATAATATTCTTAGAAAAACCTTAAGATGCCATGTAATATAATATATCTTCTAACCGAACAAAATACTTTCACTTAAATTAGTCTACCTATCTAGGTTACAGGTGCAATTAAATGAAATATTTTTCATAAAAATTTTAGAAAAGAATTTCAAATAGAAATTTCAAATCATTTATTTTTCTCTATTTTTTTATATTTAGTCAGGTAGGTCCGGCATGAAGTTGTGTAAAAGAATCCCTTGGAAGCCCATATTCAAACTGTATTTTACATAATCGTACACTATTTTTCCACCACTTTGCTAACAGCGACCGCGTTTTTCAATTTGTCGGCGTCTTTTGCTATTTGCTGCGCATTTGCGACAACTTTTCCATCACGGCGTCGATTTTCACGATTTTTACCAATGCTTCAACAACTCTAACCCGAAAATCGAGCTGGCTCATAGGTGGCATCAATTGCACAAACAGAGTAATTTCCTGGGGTTTACCATAGCTGCGTGGATAGCGTTAGTGAGTAATGGCCAATACCACTTTTTTCCGCGGACTCGCATACGATAATTGTTAATATAACATTATATTGATTTGGATCTATAATATTCTCTAATAGTCGTAGTACCATGTATTCTCCAAGGCCATAGTCAGCATTATTTTTAGTAGAAACGCCAGAATATGGGATAAAAGAATAACAATATCCTGTCATAGAAGCCTATACCCAGTATTTGTAGCCAAATTGGGACCATAATATGCGATCATCTGTTCATCCATAGAAAGACTATAGGAAAATATGCCAAATTGTATGAACATTTTATTTAGTGCACTGTTTAATGGAGTAAGTTTGGCAGATTTATTATTCTTGTCAAAATTATTATTGTCACAAACGAGATATTTTCAATATAACTCTCAAAAATAGCTTAACTATTTTACCTAGCTGCCATATAACAAAGAGAAAAAAAATTTTATTTTAGAACACAATTATGCCGAAGTGGGTAGAAAAATACCCATGCCCTACAGAGGCTCCCACGACATTTACAAAAAAAATAAAAATATTCATATCAATATAAATACTCTAAATACTGTTTGTGCCAAATTTCACCGAAATCGGACCATGGATCCTGGGGTCAGGCGTTAATGGGTTAATTAAAAAGAAGATATTTTATTTTTATTGATTCATAAGTCATAAGTCATACCAAGTGCACTTAGCGTGAACGCTAGGACGGCGTTATGTGACAGGAGAAAGTAGAATTTCGGATTCTATTCGAGCCTTACATTGCGAGAAATTATTCAATAACATGTGGGGAGACCACTACCTACTACCCACTTATCCTTGAGCCAAATTGAGCGGAGGTCCGTAAGAATATATAAGCCAATGCTTGTCCTTAATATTCTCTTGCTTTTCCTGTCATCAACATCACTCTGCCGTAGCTTTACAATTCTTTCTTTTGTGTCATTGTTCCACAACAGTAGATAGAAGATTTTTGTCTATTTTTGTTTGGTGATGTTCGTAGTCATCAAAGTTTATGAGTATTTTGTTGACTTATTAAACGTGAAGCCATAACTCAAACCTCCAGATCAGATATCTGCTGCATATTTCTGTTAAAATCTCTGAGACCTAAATATAATTGCGATTAAAAGTTTTACAAAAATCTGTCATTCGCAGTCGACTTTAAATTATAGCGTACCGCCACTCATGTATAAAATTAAAATCCTTGCTGAGCTAACGAAAACGCTAGACAGTTTTAAATGCGCCTCTAAGATTAAAATGCTTCTCTTTAAACCAGCAATCAAAGCCAATGCTGTTTTTAACACTAAAGTCCTTTCAAAATTCTAAAAATGTTCAATTGTATTTGAAAGTTTTAGGTTATCCTTACCTTTTCATATGCTAAACTTTAAACATTCTTTTAAGCACCGACTACCATCTAATATAGCAAACTTTGAAATTCAAAGAGTATAAGTCTTCAATATTGCACTTTTTTAATGAGTTTCATCATTTATTTCAACATTTTTATTACCACATTACATAGATAATTTTGTTTTTTTTTTTTTGTTATCAATTTTACCAGACAATTTTTATGGCTGTATGGCACTACGCCCATTGTGTATTGTGTCTGTGGACAGTAAAAAAATTTTTTTATTAATTATTTATTTGCCGTACTTGATTTCAACACGAATATTAAAAACGTTAATATATGAACAACAAAAAAAAAACAAAAACAATTTACAATTAGATTTTTGTTTTTCTTTTTGTTGTTGTTGTTGTTGCAACATCATCATTGCCACACTAAAGTTACCGCACAATCATTAAACGAGATAACATGCAATTTTCCACTTAATTTATGTCATAAACATTAAAAATTTATAGAAAAATGAGAGAAAACAGAAGAGAAATTGAAACAAGAAATCAGAGACAGCAAAAAAAAACAATAAAAAAAACAACAAGGAGAAATAGTAATCAACAACACACAAATTAATGTTGCTTGAAAAATGAAAATTATCCAAATGGGGCAACAACAACCGTCAACAGCAAAAACAATAAAAACGAAAGACACTTAATGACAAGAGATTACTTTGCGCTCTAACAACGCCATAAAAGTGGATTTTGCATATGTGCCAATAGGAATTTTTTTTTTTTTATTGAAAGATTTTTAAATATTCAAATTGGTTTTTTGAAAATCCATAAATTATTTTATAAATACTCCGTTAAAGTTATGAATAAATTCAAGTTTTATTACAACAAAACAAGGAAATTTTCTTTAATGAATACTTTCACGATCTTCGGATAGCAACGATTAGTTAATTTGCCATCATTAACAGTTTAAATCTCATAGCACACTGTTATGTAAATGAAAAAATCTGGATACTAATGTTTTCCCTTTACATCTTTTAACATTAAAATTATAAAGAAAAGCTATAAAAACAAAACAATCTAATAAATAAACCTGTTTACAAATTATCGTACTGCTTAATCTAATAACAAACACCAGCATAAAACTAAATTGGTAAACAAATAAACCAAAATCCACAAACAACACCAAAGGGTCCCCCAAATAACTTCTTTTTTTTTTTGAAAATGCTGAAAAATCATCTGATTGTGTGCTGGTATATAAGCAAGCAAAATTGTCATATTTGAGGCACGGAAAACCCGCACGCATACATTGAAAAGCCGACGTACCCAAAACGAGTCACTCTTTGGTGGGAATTTTAATCCAGATGCATAATTGGGCCATTTTTCTTCGAAAATAAGCAAGGAGTAGCCGTTACATTCATTGGCGTTAATTATCGGGCCATGTTGAAGGAATTTTTGTTCACAAAAAATGGTTTCAACAGGACGGCTTTACGTGCCACAAAGCCAAAGCTATACTCGATGTTTTGCGCTCTGTGAAGATCGCATTATACGTCGTTTGGCCACCTCGAAGCTGCAATTTGACACCGTTGGACTATTATTTTGCATCGATGTTTACACTTATAGAGATTTGGAGAAGATGAAGTCATGAATTTTCGACTCCAAGAACATTCATCAGACTGTTTACTGTGCCATATAAAAAGCAACCTAAAGCAGGCTATTTCAGTATTGTAGTTAAAACTAAACACAATTTTTATTTTGCTTTTATTTGCAATCTACGAGCTTATATTTTAAACGTTTTTAAAAGGTCAAAAAGTAACAATACATACATACAGTCAAACTCGTTTATAACGAACTCGTTTATAACGAATTCTTGATTATTACGTACATATTTTCAAGTCCCAACGTTTTAATAACAATTTTCATACAAAAAACTTCGTTTATTATGAACTACTTTTAATGGTCGTAGTAATTAAATTTCATACATTTTACCTTTTTTATAACGAACCCTCAGAAAAAACTTTGAAGTTTAGCAATATTCTTTACTTTTATTTAATATGGCAGCATTAAATTATAACTCAGCATCTTTAATCAGCTGATAGGCATAAAGTATTAACACATATTTTTGGCTTTAATGAAAAAAAAATACTTTTTGTTTTTAATAAATGAACAAAATTCTTTGTATTTTGTAATTTCTTCTTTGACTTCATCCCGTTTATTACGCACTTTGCCTATAACAAACTATTTTTTCTGGTCCCACGGAGTACGTTATAAACGGGTTTGATTGAACTTAGAAATTATCGTACTGCTTAATATAACAACAAACATCAGCATAGAACAAAAATGGTAAACAAGTAAACAAAAATCCTCAAAAAACACTACAAGAACAAATATAAACAAACTTTTTAAACAACAATAATGAATGTAAACAATGATGTTTACATTTATAAAGATCTCGAGAAAGCGAAGTCACAAACACTAGCATTCAAGAACATTCATCAGACTATTTACATACATACATAATTGGTCATTACAATCCTTCAGTCTGGATTATTGACCTAGTTTCTCATACCACTTATGTTGTGTGAGTTAATTTTTTACATAAAGTCGACTCCGAAGGACAGAGTCGACTCTGAGAGTAAGAGTTTTTGCCAGAAATCTCCTGAGCGGAAATCACCGAAGAAATACTTTTTGTATTTTGTTTTGATGTCTGGCCTGGGGCACGAACCCTGGCTTAACGTCTAATAAGCTAACACACTACCAACTAGACTACGGCGACTTCAATGACTGTTTACCCTGCCATATAAAAGGCAAGGCAAAGCACAAGTTCAGTCAGTCTGGTGTGAAGATGCGATGTGTTTGAAGATAATAATCGTGGTTTGAAGATCTCCGTTTCAGAGACATGTCGAATAATTACCTAATAATTGTTATTGTTTATGCAAAGGTTATAAGCAGAGGAATAACAAACGAAGCAATTGTTGTTGTTTACATAATGTTGTTAACAATGGCTTACAGAATTGTGCGAATAATAAAGAATTTTAATTAAAACTAAACACAAATTTATTTTTATTTTATTTGTAATCTACGAACTTATATTTGAAACGTTTTAAAAGGTAAGAAAAGTAACAATACATATATACAGTGGGTGACAAAACAATAGAATCTTTTTCATAATTCACAAAATATTTGCCCTGTTTATTAATAAAAAACGATTTCAATGCTGAATTTCAGCAAAAAAGAGTCAATATGTAATAAATATGAACTTAACTAATCAGAACTTTCAGAAATTGTTAGAACATTTTTTGAGTCAAAAACTGTAAACAGTCATTATTTTGGAGATGGCTTCAATATTTCAATAATATAGCTTTTTTAGATTTTTATGCGTAATAATGAACTGGAATTTCCAATTTCTTTCTTTCCAATTTCTAATTTTGTTTGATTAGAACACATAAATAAATTTTTGAAAAAGTTTCCATTGTTTTGTCATCCACTGTATATAATACATATTTGGTTATTATAACCATTAAGCTAGGATTACGAATTAGTTTCTTACACCACTTATGTTGCATGTGTTAACTATATTTACATGTGGCAATACCAACACTTTGAAGTCGATTTCGAACGAGAGATTTTATCAGAAAGAAATATTTTTCGTATTTCATTTGGGATTTGAACCGAGAGCTCAACGTTTAATAAGCCAACACACTACCTACTGGACTAAGGTGACTTCAAATAAACGGTTTAGTGGCATTTAATCCCATTGCCAATTATCTTTCTGAGTTTTAGTTATAATTTAGGTAAGCTGGG
>JABZEU010000022.1:0-23377 GCA_014635995.1 Sarcophaga peregrina
TCATGTATAAAATTAATACACACAACACACATAAGTAGTGTAAGCAACTAGGTCAATAATCATGTCTGAAGGGTTGTAATGATAATTGGTCTCTGAGTAAACATTATTGAAGTGAAATGTTTTTCAAAAATCTGTCGTTTTAAACTCTATTTTAAATTAATACACCCAATATGGGTGGCGTTAGAAACTAGATTGTATTGTTGACCGAAGGTTTACATAACATACATAATTGACCATTACAACCCTTCAGTCAGGATTACGACCACTCTCACACCACTTATGTTGTGTGCGTTAATTTTCTACATGAGTGGCGGGACCTACAGTTTAAAGTCGACTCCGAACGACAGATTTTTGAGAAGCTTTTCATGGCAATTTTTACTCTCAGAGTCTTTGCCAGAAATCTGCTGAAAGGAAGTCGCCGAAGAAATATTTTTTCGTTTTGGTGTCTGATCTGGGATACGAACCCGGGCTTTTTGTCTAATAAGCCAGCACACTACCCACTAGACTACGGCGACTTTGACCAAAGGATTGTGTTATATATTCTTCAGAATGTCTTTATTGAATAATGTGAAAATAAATTATAATATTTTAAGTACTAAAGCAAAGGTAACATTGATTTAAAATTTATAAATTTAAACAAGTATAAATACAACAAGTATACTACATTTCTTCCCCTTTTTAGATTTTGAAATTATACAATAACAAAACAAAATTTTTTTATTGCAATTACAACTGATACTTAATGTTTTCATTCTTTCTTAATCTAGCCTTTAATGGTAATTCTGTAATATTATCATCTTTGTCACTCACATTTTCTGCATCAAAAAATTCTTCCTCATCTTCTTCTTCTTTTTCATTCCTTACTTTTTCAACACTTAAATTTTCATTTTGTTCTAAGTTTTGTGGAGTACTTGATAATATTACATCTTTTTCCATTAATTTTAATTGATTTCTATGAGCAACCCTTCGTCGTCTATTAACTTCTATCAGATATAGTGTATCACTAATTTTTTTGCAAATGATACCTTTGACCCATTTTGCATCACTATTTTGATCTGGATTCAAATACAAAATATTTTTACCAACTTTTAAACTGAAATTTTTAAATTTTTTGCTTTTTTGAAACACATTTTTCTCTAAAATCTTTTTATCTTTGTAGTTTGTTGGATTTACTTTTGTATCTGAGTCTTTCTTTAAGTTAATGTACGATAATAGAGTAATTGGTTTATATGATAAAACAAATTCACTTGGACACATACCTGTGACAGTGGATGGAGTGTTTCGGTATTTAAATAAAAAGTTTAATACGACGTTTTGGACAGAAAGTTTACCTGACTTGTTAGATAAAAAGTACGATTTCAAACTATTTTTAACGGTTTGAACACCTCTTTCTGCCAAACCATTACTGGGGGGATGATAAGCAGGACTAAAAAGTTGATTTATTCCGTTTGATTTTAAAAATAATTTAAACTCCTCACTTCTGAATTGTGGTCCATTATCGCTTACTAGCGTACCGCAAAATCCAAAATTTGAAAATAAAAATTTTAATTTTTCAATAACCACTATTGCTGATGTTTTATGTAAAACTTGTACATCAATCCACTTAGAAAAATCATCAACAACTATTAAAAGTCATTGTTTTTGAACTGAAACAAATCCACATGAATGCGTTCAAACGGAAAAGAAGTTGGAGGCCACGTGAAATTTGGACAATCTTTCGTCTTGTTTTGAGTTTTTGACACGACGGACAATTTGAAACATAACTCTCAATACTTTTATCAATGGAAGGCCACCAAAAACGAACCACGAGCCAACAACTTCATGCGAACGATCCCAATATGCGTATCGTGAAGCAACGATAGAAATTTACCTCTTAAAATTGTGGGTATAACTAAACGATCCCCATAAAATAAACAATTCTTCTTGACCTCTAAAGAAATTTTAATATTATTATATGGAATTAGTAGACTATTTGATTTCATTTCTTTTGACCAACTATTATTTTGAACTAATTCCATAACCTTCCGTATTGTAGGGTCTTTTTGAGAATACAGGACAATGTCCTCCAAGGAAATTGGCGCTTCATTAACAAAATTGAAAAAATTTATATTCAAATTACTAACATTAGTTTCGCCTTCTAGTGGTAGACGTGACAATGCATTGACATTTTTCTGTTTCGAACCAGGACGATATTTAATTTTACAATTATAATTTGATAAAAATAAAATCCATCTATGGAAACGAACAGAGATAATATTAGATAAAGCTTTTTGATCACCTAAAAGTTTTTCAAGTGGTTGGTGGTCGGTGTATACCGTAAAATTATAACCATAAACAAATTTGTGAAATCTCCGAATTGCAAATACCACCGCTAAAGCCTCTCTATGAATCTGAGAATAATTTTTCTCTGCTTTACTTAACGTAGATGAAACCATGTAACATGGCCTCTCCTGACCATCAACAACTACACTTAAAATGGCACCAACACCGTATGGAGACGCGTCACACGCAATTACAATAGGTTTATTTGGATCGAAATGAACCAACAAATTGTTATTGCATAATAACTTTTTACAGTTTTGGAAAGCCAGGGTGCAATCTTCATCCCAACTCCATTTTACGTCTTTACGCAATAATTTATACAAGGGTGCTAAGACCGTAGCACTATTTGGCAAAAATTTGGAATAATAATTAATTAATCCTAAAAAACTTTGAAGTTGGTCAATATTACTTGGTTCAGGTGCTCGTATTATAGCCTCCATTTTAGAATTTGAAGGTTTTATACCTTCAGGGGTAATGGTATGACCCAAGTAGTCAATTGTATTTACCAAAAGTTTATATTTATTCCAATGGATTTTAACATTGAATTCTTGCAATCTACTTAAAACTTTATATAATTTAGATTTACAATCTTCTTCACCGTTATCAGAAACTAAAATATCATCTAGATATACAGCAACGCCTTCTAAGCCCTGCATAATTTGATCCATCACTCTTTGAAAGATCATAGGTGCAGTTGAAACACCAAATGGTAAACGGCAAAACTGAAACAATCCCATATGGGTATTGATAGTTAATAACTCACGTGATGATTTATTTACCGATAGCTGTAAATAAGCCTTACTCAAATCAAGAATACAAAAACACGTTTTACCTCTCAAACTTGTCAGAATATCATCAATTAACGGTAATGGATATACATCCATTTCAATAACAGGATTTATGGTTACTTTAAAATTTCCACAGATTCTTATAGTAGAATCTTTTTTTATGACACAGACAATCGGAGTTGCCCAAACACTTTTTTGGACGGGCTCTATTATTCCCTCGTCACGCATTCGACCCAACTCGGCCTCTATAGAATTTTTTAAACTTAAAGGCACTGTGTACGCCTTAAAAAATTTTGGTTGAGAATTTGGCTTGACAAAAATATCAGCTGAAAAACTTTTAATAGGACCTATACAATCCAAAAATAAGGATGGAAACATACTTTTCAATATTTCCACGGTACTGGTTTGGCAGACGTTTTTTATAGATAAAATATTACTTGTCTTACACAAGGTTACCTTAAAAAATTTTCGCCAACCCGGAAATAAAACATCTATCCAATTCCGTCCCATTAAAGGTGTGAATTGCCTGTTGGATTTCACTACCACCAATTCCAAATCACTTTTTCCATCAACTGTCACCAATATTCTCCCAAGAACCTCCACAGCATTACCTGTTAAAACTTGTAAAGGTGGAAAATCAATACGTTTTTAAATTTAAATCATTAAAATAAAATTTATAGTCTACATTAGAAATAACGAACACGACGGCTCCAGTATCTATTTCCATTTCCAAAATTTTACCATTTACGATAAAACTCTTCACCAGTGCTGACTCCGATCTATTTACCCAGTTTAACGATCCCAGCTTAAACTCCAACTCGTTAACATTGTTCTGTCTATTTAAATACCTTTGAGTTGATTTATTGTTTTTCGAAAAACAAGCTTTCGCCGAATGTCCTTTCTTTCCACAGGAAAAACAGGTCCACTCCTTAGCCGGACAACTGCCACTTGCATGCTTAGATGCACATTTTGTACATTTTTCATACTTCATGTACTTTTGAGGGTAATGATTTATTTTGTTGACATCATACGACGATGAATGCATACTTTTTTGTTCTTTGGTGACCAGCTCGAACGATTGTGCTAATTTGCACGCCTCTTCCCAGTTTAAAGATGATGCTGAGAGCAATTTTGTCTGAAGTTGACTGCTGCTAACCCCACAAACTAAACGATCACGCAATGCTTCATTTAAAAATGCACCAAACTCACAACGTTGTGATAATAATTTCAAATTTAGTATATATTCACTGATGGGCTCATCAGGCTTCTGGGAACAACTATAGAATTTAAACCGTTCGGCAATAATATTTCTTTCCGGACTGAAATGTGGCAAAATTATTTTTACCAGATCCTTAAAAGCTTTACTTGTTGGCTTTTCTGGTAACAAAACCGATTTTATTCTTTTATATGTATCTGGGCCAACCAATGTTAAAAATAAAGCCACTTTGTTTTTATCTTCCACATTATTTATTATAAATAATTGCTCGATCCGTTCTAAATATTCGCCAAAATCGTCACCAAACACAAATTGTTCAATTGATCCAATTAAAGACATTTTCTTTTATATAACTTTTTTGTGTATCTTATTTTTTTTTTACTTATAAATTTTTCCTTTTTTTTTTCTGGGTTCCACACTGCTCGTCGCCAAATATGTTATATATTCTTCAGAATGTCTTTATTGAATAATGTGAAAATAAATTATAATATTTTAAGTACTAAAGCAAAGGTAACATTGATTTAAAATTTATAAATTTAAACAAGTATAAATACAACAAGTATACTACAGATTGCAATCACCAATTACTTATATACCTTGGCCTATTGACATTAAATGTCATGTATTCCCTCAAAAAAATTAAAATATTCAAGCCTGACGAAGTGTTCATTCCTATTTAAAGTCCAACAGAATGAAAATTTTTCGTGACGAAGGAACAAGTCATAAAAAATTGAATTTGTCTTGATTTTTTTAACAATAACTTTTAAAGTTTCACAGTAAATAAAGACCATAATTGGCCATTACAACCCTTCAGTCAGGATTATTGACTTAGTTTCTTACACCACTTATGTTGTGTGTGTTAATTTTATACATAAAGAGACGGAACCTACAGTTTAAAGTCGACTCCGAACGACAAGTTGTTTTGAGAAACTTTTCATGGCAATTTTATTTACTACCCAGAGTTTTTGCCAGAAATCTGCTGGAGAGACGACCATCCTATTGAAGATATATTTGTGAAATTAGTTGTAAATTATTCAGTCTGGGCGATTATAAGCACCAAAAGCATTCAATGCATTCCGAAAAAGCCATGATTTTGATGTTCCTTTTGGCCTGGCGGTTTTCTTAGTTCATGTTTATTTGGCCAGGGATTGATTGCTAAGGGGTCACTTCTTTTCACCTGAAATACATAATATGGACATTGCATAATATGGAAATTATGCATGTGCGATTTAAAGGCATGTCCATCTGAACCGTAATCGTGTGATATCTAATCACATAAAGCTCATGTCATCAGTGAAATTCATCCTGGATTATGTACACACTCTGAATTTTTACCAGAAGATCACGGGGACGAAATCGCCGACAGAAATGTGTTATTTTTCATATTCTGTTTTGTTCGCTATGTCTGAACTAGGGGTTGAACCACGGTTTCTTGTCTAATCAACCAACTAGACACTGCTTACTTTAACTAGGTCGACTTCGTAGTCATACGGTGGATTGATCGAATGGGTCTTGTTACGCGTTGCGTCAGCGGGCTCATGCCAGAAAGCATATTTAAAAATAACGCCATAAAGTTGCTCAAGCTCTTAAAAGATGCCCAATCCACTCTTCCTTTTTTCCATTGTCTTAGTTGCAACAACAAACAGAACGTATGACAGATTATTTTGAGAAACTTTTTCTTTGCAATTTCATTTCAAAATCTGCTGACAGGAAGTCTTCGATAGAAATATTTCTTCCTATACTTCGTTTTTGTGAATCCGTAGCCAAAACATTACCTATTAGTAGTTAATCTGTGTATCCAATTAAAAATTTCTCTTCACCATCCTATGCATGGCCAATGTCAGCTCTCTAAAAAATATTGAACAGGCGTCTTCTTTTTAGTCATAGGTCCAGGCTGATTACTGGTAAGGAGACTTGTAAAGTTCTTCATTCAATTTTCATCAACAAAAGTAAATTCCGTTTCAAGGTATATTAATTAAACATGCATTAGTTCGTACGCTTTGGAGAGGGTTAAACATGGCATCTGCTATTGAAAACCAAACAAACTGTTCGTTTAACAGGATGTCGATGAGAATTTGAAATGAAAACTCGTGTTAACAGCTGAAGAAGATGAAACTGCCTTCAAATAAAGGCGATTAACTAGAAAAACTATAAAAATAAATTAAAAGCGAAAGAAGGCGCTAAAACTGGCAGTAATTATTTAAGTAATGAATACATTTCCAATGCATTTTTCTATCCCTCACTCACTCTCCTACAACCTACAAAAATTAAAGAAACCGGAAAAAAGAAAAACAAATTTTAAAAGGAAAGGAAATAAAGAAAAGAAAAAGAGAATGAAACAGAATTTGTAACAAAATTAAATGATGTTGTCAACAATAACACCAGCAACAACAACAACAATCACAGCAGCAGCACTAGCAGCAACATCAGTTCTTACATGACCTGTTGTATAAAAACGAGAAACATAAGAAATTTTATTTTTAAACTCATTCAAACAAACGTCCTCCAAAAAATACAGAGAATGAGTCGTTAATGGCTATTGTCAGTTGGTTCATAGTTGTATTTACAACATTATTGAAGGATAAGTAATTGAATTGAACTGCATGAAATGGAATTGCCTGCTCCACTCTACTCTACAGATTTCAGTTTGCCTTGATTTCAATTTGCTGCTGTTGTTGTTGGGAACGTAGAAGGCAATAAAAGGAAGGCAAAACTTTGCGTATATATTGAGTTGGCCTGCATTAAATGAACTGTAGAAGGATTAATTGCAAACAAGGCCCTTTCTTCTACCATTCCATACTTTCGCTTGAACTCTTTTCGATGGGTTTTTTGTCAACAAATTCAAACGGACGTTCTTTTTGCAATTTTCTGTCAAGCTTTTTTATTTTTATTTTTCTTTTTTTCTTCTTATATTTGCCCTCATCTGCTTTTGTTTTCTGTTGTCTTTGCTGAAACAAGAAAACTTTCAAAATTAGAGGAAATTTTATTTACTTATGCATCAACAAATTATGTTTTTCAAACTAAATTTTCTTATACACACACACACACACTCCCATATACAACAATGTATATACAGGGTGGCTGATATATAATGCAACAAAGTAAAGCGCTATATTTTTTTAATTTTTCTTTTTAATTTTATTGTTCAAAAGCAAAAAATTTTGGAAATAACATCAAATTTTAGAATCAGTTTAGATTTGTTCGAATTGGCCACCTCTGGTACGAAATATGGGCTTCAAACGGCCGAAAAAGCCATCACAGGCTGCACGAAAGTGGCAGCGGTATTTTGGCCCATTACTGGCGAAGCGCCGCCTTGAGATGACCGACAGTTTGGTATTTTATAGTGAGAACCTTACTTTCCAAAAGGCTGCAGGCGCAAAAGTCGAACGGATTGAAGTTCGGATGTGAGATCCATTGTGCGGTAAAAATGAATACTAGCGGGGAGCGACCTCTTTGGCAAGTAATCCCGATCATTTTGTTTGTTTACAAACTGCTAAATTTGGAATGGCTTCTGATAGGAGAAAACCAAATTCGGTAACTGGCCACCTTCGCGCAAGCGAAGTAACTCCTTGGCCCTTTCAAGTCTAACTTTTTTTTGTCCATCGGTGAGCTCTTGCACTTTTTGGAACTTCAATGGCTTTAGTCCAAGCTCATTTTTTTTTTTTTGTTCTCGCGGTATGTTCACCTCACGAGCAATTTTTCTACCACTGAGGCGTGGATTTCCATCAAATCTGGTCTTCACTTTTCAGATCATTTCTGGTGTTGTTACAGTTTTTCTGCCGTCCACTTTTTGGAAGCGATGCAACACTGCCAGTATCACAGCTCGAGAGTCAAAAGATTTATTCACATTTAAATGCTGGAGGGCTCTAACGATAACCGCTTGTGGTTTTTCAGCCAAATATAAAGCAACCATACTATCACGCTTAAATTCTATCGCGACTAACTTTTATCCTGAATGCAATAGATCAAAATGCTTTTGTAAGCTTGAAAATAAAGAAATGAACTGTCAGCTGTCAGATGAGCGGTTTACAAATAATAACAACCTGAAGTTGGTTGTAATAAATATCAGCCACCCTGTAAGCAATTACGTTTAAGTGGTCGGTACGGAAATTATACTGAAGTTGAGGAAGATACATACATGGCAACACTTTTTGGAAAAAACAAATATTTTGGCAACCTTATAACAGGCATTTTTTTCGTTTTGACGCAGAGCTTGTCTTACCTTTTTTTCAGCCATTCAGAATAAACATTTCATATTAAATTGGAGACACTGTGACTAGTAACACTAGTTACCTTTCAAATGAAAGCGTTAAGCCAGTGCGTGTACAGTAAAGAATGTTCTCTGAATTAGAATATACTTGAAGTCGTTGTAGTCTAGTAGATAGTGTGTTGGTTTATATTATTTATACCTACTAGCCCGTGCTTCAATGCTGGCTGGTTCTGGTTTTTATGGTGGGCAGTTTTGAACACTGCTTGGCATCACCCATTCGCGCGGCTTCCATTTTTGCAGAGCTTTGGTAGCAGAGTTTGGTAACAGATCCGAAGGGAGTGCTGAGGTGATTTGGGAAACAAGGCTACCCTTCATCGTTCAACCTTTTCAACTTCGTCATGGATGGTGTATTCAGCGGAAATCGGGAGTGCATCGCAATGGCACTGTCTTCCAAAAAAGTGTCTAGTTACTTCCGTGCGCTGACGAAATCAGCATGATAGGGTGCCCCAAGGGAGATGTTACTGCTGTCTTTAGTGCTATTGAACGGGAGTCTATTAAGAGGGGTTTGGCAGTAAATGAGGGAAAAACAAAGTATATGTTATCGACGGCATAACGGTATATGATATTACGGCAGACAGCTACACTTACGATACTGTCAAGGAATTCATTTATTTTGGCTCCTCTGTTACAACCAAAAATTATGGCAGTCAGAAGATCAAACTTGCGAACAGGTACTACTATGGTCTCAATAGACAATTGGGTAGTAGAGACCTCACCCTATTAAGGACTGATGCAGTTGGCTTGAGGGTATTCGAGAGATATGTTCTACCTAAGATCTTCAGTCCAGTGCGAGTTAGCGAGTTTGGTATACCCGAAAATTCATGCATGTCCTTTATTACAATTTTTTTCTTCAGTACTTTAACCACTTCTTTGGGCAATCCACTGGTTGCATAACTGTATATACATAAATATTATTCTAGGAACTTCATAATCTAACTGTTATAGCTTGTTATGCTTCCATTATTTGTATGCCCAATTTGTTAACAGTTTATCTAATTTTTGCCTTACCCTCGTAAATTTTAAACAAACAAGCAAAGACATACAAATAAAGCATTTAAAATAAGTTTAAGTACAATATACAGAGCCACTCAAAGTATGTACAGTCAACCCTCCTATAACGAGGTAGTCTCAGAACGCGGTTTCCATATAACGTGGGGCTGAAATTGCGACAATCCTCCTATAACGCGGTGCCAAATCTCGATATACAAGATGTGAATAAGGGCTAAATTTGGCTAAACAATTGGAACTTCATTTCATTCAAACTGATTATTCAACGGTGCGCAGCGCAAAGTTTAAATAACTCTCTTTTAAAAAAAAGAAATTGCTTAGCTCCCTATAGAGAGGTTTTTTGTGGAGTTAGAAAAAAAACTACAATCGAAAAGCAATGAATGTGGATGAATAATAAAATGTAGTTGCATTCCTCTTCTGCGTAAGTTAGTGCAAATAGAGAGGTAATATAATGAACCTGTTTTCTCGAATATAACGATAAATGAAAAAAGTTTCTTTCGACGCCAAACGACTATCATTTGCATGACATTATTCCTATTTGGAACTCGTTGAGGATTAACATTTTTATCACATATTTAGTGGTAGTTGGATCGAAGATAAGCTTTAAGTTGTTAACAAATCAACATTACATCCAAGAAAATTTACAGTTTTTTTTACATGCTGGCGGTGTGATAGGTTCGTATTTCTGATATATAATGCAATAAAGTAAAGCGCTATATTTTTTAATTTTTAATTTTATTGTTCAAAAGCAAACGGCCGAAAAAACCATCACAGGCTGCATGAAAGTGGCTCTGAGGTATTTTGACCCATTCCCGGCGAAGGGCCATCTTGAAATGATCTACATTTTGATATTTTTTAGTGAGAACCATACTCTCCAAAAGGCCTCAGGCGCAATAGTCCAATGGATTGAAATCCAAAGATTTTGGTGGCCATTGAGCGGTAGAAATGAAACGATGAACATCCTTTTTAAGCCATTCTTGGTTGACGCGTGCTGAGTGCGACCGAAATGTTTGTTTGCCCAGGGCTTCAATACTATCTTTAAGACATTTATCCGATAATATTCGGCATTTATTTTGACCCCACGGTCGATGAATACGAGCGGTGGCGACCATCACACAGGACCCACTCCATTACCATCGGTGGCCGATCATAGCTGAAAATTTCAGCAGACCTCTTTGGCAACTAAACCCGTTCATTCCGTTTGTTAACAAATTGCTTAATTTTGAATGGCTTCTTATTGGAGAAAACCAGTGAGCTCTTGCACCTCTTGATAATCACACTATCACGCAAGAATACCATCACGAATAACTTTTTTTCTGAATGCAATGCAAATGCTTTTGTAAGCTTGTTAATAATAAAATGAACCTTCACATGAACAAAATTGTCAGCTGTCAGACGAGCGGTTTACAAATGATAACAACCTGAAGTCGGTGGCAATACATATCAGCCACAGTTTTGCAGGAGGCTACTTTAGAGTACTGCCTGACTTACAGATGATTAAATTGCTAAAACAATTTACAAAAATTGTACTCATCAGTTAAACTCATTTAAAGTTATCAATCAATTTTTATTTATCGGTTTCAATTTCTTGTCACAAATTAATTTAATTTTTCATATTAACATTGAAATTATTTCACCAAAAAAATAAACGAAAAACTCCAAATTAGTTCAAATAACCTCTTGAAAATTGCCTACACATTTTGATTACAATCAATCACAAACTTACGAAATTTACTCATTAGCAGCAAACAATATCTCTTTTGAAATTATCGTCTATTTTTCTTGGCGTAAAAGAAAATAGAACAACAACTCGAACAACGTTTTTCTATAACGAATTTTTGCAAAACTTCTGTTGTATTTGCAGCACCCCTATGGACGCTTATTGAATTGTATTTGTATTGTAAGAGTTTGCAATACAAAACCCAAATATTTGTTAAATGTTGTTGCCTATCTCTCTCTTTCTCCGTTTGGTTTGGTAGGAGAAGAAGATATGAATTTAATCGAACACAACACACGCCAGCATGATTAGCACTTTAGCTGACATGAACATTTTAATGGCGCACATGGTAATGGTAATGGTTTATCACTGAATATCTGTAACTGTGTGGTGTAAGAAACAAATAAATTTAAGGAAATAAAATAAAATAAAGCACTAAAAATATTCAGAAGAGAAAAGAGAGATCATATGCGTCAGTATTTTTACTACTTGTGAGGACTAAGTTGCTATGAACTTATATCAAACAAACAGGAAGACTGAAAGACTTACAGAGAGAGAGTTTATCTTAAAGTGCAATATTCCTGTACAGTAATGGGAAAATGTAGGGCACAAAAATCTACCCTATGTTATGCAAAGGGCCCAATTGTGATACACAACTGTTCTTCCTCTTTCGTTGCTTGAAATTAAACAAATATGATACAAATTTTGTTTTTTTTTTGTTTGTTTTCTTTGTTACTTTTCCTTTTTTTTAGTTCGTTTTTGCAGATTCACTTAAATCTGTCCTTTTGTCAAGTTTGAATGTATTTCGAAGTAATGGTGGCTCGAATTTAACCCATTAACGCCTGACCCCAGAATCCGTGGTCCGATTTCGGTGAAATTTGGCGCAAATAGTATTTGAAGTATTTCGATTGATATGAATATTTTTATTTTTTTTAAGTGTCTTGGCGGCCTCTGTAGGGCATGGGAATTTTTCTACCCACTTCGGCATTAGTGTGTTCTAAAATAAAATTTTTTTTCTCTTTGTTATATGGCGGCTAGATAACAAAGTTAAGCCATTTTTAAGAGTTTTATTAAAAATATGCATGTTTGTGACAATTATCTGCCAAAATTACTCTATTAATCAATGCACTAAATAAAAAGTTCATACAATTTGGGATATTTTCCCATAGTCTTTCTGTGGATGAACAGATAATCACATATTATGGTCGCGATTTGGCTACAAATACTGGGTGTTGGCTTCTGTGACAGGATATTTTTATTCCTTTATCCCATATGTTGGCGCTTCTGCTAAAAATAAGACTGACTACGGCCTTGGAGGAAACGTGGTACTACGGCTATTAGAGAATATTAGATAAAAGACAATATAATGTTATATTAACAATTATGGTATGTGAGTCCGTGGAAAAAGTAGTATTGGTCATTACTCACTAACGCTGTTGACGCAGCTATGGTAAACGCATTGAAACTACTCTGCTTGTGCAGTTGATGTGAAGGTTTTCTATCCATGAGCTAACTCGATTTTCGGGTTAGAGTTGTTGAAGCGTTGGTAAAAATCATGAAAATCGACACCTTAACCGAAAAGTTGTCGCAAATGGGCAGCAAATAGCAAAACACTCTGACAAATTTTGACACATGATTGATAAAATTGAAAAACGCGGTCGCTGGTAGCAATGTGGTGGAAAAATAGATTGCGGTTGTGCAAAATACAGTTTGAATGTGCATCCAAGGGATTCTTTTGCACAATTTTATATCAAAAATAAAAAAGAACAGATAAAAACAAATGATTTGAAGTTTTATTTGAAATTCATTTTTAAAAGGTTTATGAAAAATATTTCATACCAGTGCCTAAGTGGGTATTTAATACCCATGCCATTTAATTGCATCTGTCGCCTAGGTAAGTAGACCAATTAAATAAAAGTATTTTTATCGGGTAGGAGATATATTATATTACATGGCATATAAAGATTTTTCTGAAAATATCATCCACCTATATTCCATAGAAGTTCTTTCTACAAAATTTTGATTTTGAAAAATTCGTGATCTTTGGCCTTTTTCTTTTTTCAGTCAAAATATGTGAATATCATGCCTTACGAATTTTTTTTAAACAGTTCTATGTCTTCTTTATTTGTTCTTAATGAAAAGTTGGAGCTCTCGTTTAGTTGGGTCAAGATAGAATTGTGTAAAGAATTTTGGCTATTTTTCTACCCATTCGACGTTATTGGGTTAAATCACTCTTCTCTTTTATCAACACACTATCTACTTGACTGTTGAATAACTTTTTAAATCAAAACATATGGCTGGGCAGTTGAATTTATTTGAATTCTGGGAAAAAAAAAGGTTTTGCAGGACAGACTACGGCGACTTTTGAAATACTGGTAATTAATAATGGTAATTCTCACCGTGTGAATTCAGCATTAGAATATATCGTACGCATATTTACTGATAGTAAAGGACCCTTTAGATCCCTTGAGCCTGTCTACACCACATCTAAGATTGTCCGGGAGTCTCTGGAAGAGACCATTCACCATGGAATATTCCAATTAATTACTATTTAAGATTGGCACTTCTCTGCAAAGAGTCAATGAATTACAGAAACTGCATTCATTGGCTAAGGTAAGATAAGTTAATGAATCTCCTTATAGAGATATTAGAAAGATGTGGCTGAATAGGAAAATATGTAGAAAATAATTTAAATTACATCTAAGGAACCTTACAGAAGTGTGAAAAATAACACTGGCCCCTTTTTTTTCACGTTAGGTGGATACTGGGGATGTCATTCGGGAAATCCAGAGTCTCGAAATCCCGGGATTTTCAGAATTCACAAAATCCCGAATCCCGGGATTTTTAAAAGCTTCTCCCGAGATTTTTCAGCATTTTCGGGATTGTGAATTCATATGTATTTTGACCTCAGAAAAGGATCTGAAATAAAATTCTATATAACTTTACTTCGATAATAGCTTCCCAGATGAGGAAAACCCTACTTCCATTGATGAAACGTTATTTGATGGCATCGAAAAATGCAAAAAACCATCCTATAAAACGAATTAAAAGGGTAACTGATTTAGATGCTCAACTGTCCAAAGAAATAGATTTATTTACATCAGGCGATAGTAGAGGTGAATATTTACAAACTGCATACAGCTATCTTGGAACTACTTTACCAACAAATGTTGATTGCGAGAAGTATTTTTCAATGGCAGCAAAATTCGTTCTTTTTGTTGGCGTCCAAGTAATTTTGTTCAAACTAATGCATTATACTAATACATATAATTCTGATATACATACATAATTGGAATACAAATGATTTTGTTAACAAAACATTTTTATTATTAAGAGAAAATTGGGGAATCATCCCGAATTATCCTCAAAATATGAATATCCTGAATATGATTTTGGCATCGGGACTAACAAAATCCCGAATCCCGGGATTTTTAAAAATCGATCTCGTTTGGCGTCCCTAGTGGATACCTCACAACGATTTCTGCAGAAGCTGCAACGATAAGGAAGACAAAGAGGCCGTCATTGCTCGGGGCTTAGGAAACTAAGAATAAACACCTAGAATTTGGGTCAAAACGTAGTCGATATTAAAAAATAAGTTCCGCCATTCTTTGTGTGTGTCTTGCCACTCATTGAAAAACCTTGTTATGCGTCGCCACGTCACAAATGTAATACGATCCTATATTTGAACTGTTCGACCGCCTACATGCAACGCGTTATATACATATTTAATATTAGACCCATATAGGCCGATATACCGTATGTATAAATTACAAATACAAAAGTTAAGAGGCATGATTTATGGTTACCCGCTAGCTCTAGCTCTAAGTCTCATTGGTTCTCAACCCGATTTGACGCATAAACATATAACACACTCTACATGCCACCAGAGTGTGCAAAAATAAATAAAGCAAAGAAAATAAATAAAAGAATAAAATATCTTCAAAAGAAGTATTTTACCGATTGGAACGATGGCGAGATGGATATGCCAACGTAGGGTACACTTTTCCCATCCCTTATAATCTAACACCTATGACAGATAGAATACCCGTAGTTTTTATATCTGTCCCATTAAAAGATACAAAGGCACCTATACGTTCACTTCCTGGTCCCCATTAAATAATTTAATGCATTATATTCATTGAATAAATACAAACAATTTTATTATAACAAAAATAGAAAATAAAAGAATTAACATTAATCATATAACTTCCTTACTTTGCAAGTGTAAAGAACAAACTAAAGTAATTAATTCAAAATGCATTGTGAAATAGAGACGATAAAAAATATAACAAATTCGGACAGGGGAACAGAAATAATAAAATTTAAAGAGAGAAATATGAATGAATTTTAGCAATCATCACTTACAGGTTATGTTTGTCCACAGCAATTGAGATGATGGGCCCAGCAGTCAATGTGTGTTGTTGTTGATTCTAAATTCTGTTTAGAGATGATTAATAAAGTTTACTCATATATCTTACAAATGCAAAAATTTAACAAAATATACTTAAAAATTACACTTAAAGAAAAATGTTAATAATAAAAGAAAAGGAAATTAATAAAAATTTGTATTACAGCAAATAATTATCAAATTATGTTAGAAAATTCAAAGTGCTTTAAAATTAAAAATAATTCATTATATAGATATTTGGTAATACATATTTAGTTAATAATTTAGGTTATAATTTAAAGTTTATAGGAAAAATTATTTTTAAATACAAATAGAATTAATTATACAAAAATAAAATTATAAAGCAATAATTTTAATTCAAACATTTTTAATTTTTAATTTTAATTAGGTTATAGATGAACTAGTTATAGATACAAATTGAACATTTTCGTTTTTAGGTTAGGTTTAAGACAATTGATAATGATTTCAAACACAACTTAATTAGACTTTAAATTCTTTTTAACAATTAAAGAAGTAAATTAATTTTGGAGTTAAATGCACTTATAATGTTAGAAATTCTTTTAAAACATGGAAAAACTTTTTCAAAATCTTTATAAATAAAATATAAATATAAAATATAACAGGATTACGTGATGATTAGAAAACGAGCTGCATCCAGAAACTTCTTTGGATCATAAATTTGAATGTGGTATGCCGTCTTATGGTTTGTGAAAGGCGTAAACCATATATTTTGCCAGTATAGATGATGTAGTGAATATTTTCATTTTAATAATTCAATTAAATAAGTTCATAAGCGTTTTACTAGTACACTTTTTTCACTTCTCACTTATAAATTAAAATAATTATTATTTAAAATTTTCCCTTTAAGAATTTCTTTGCAGACTTCTGCATTCTGGGAGGGATGGAATGCATGCAAACAAGGCAAAGTTTCTGACTGTGGCCAACATGGCGACCACCAGGGCGATCCTTGTCTTGCTGTATTCAAGTTGACACGCAGCCTCCTCGTGGCCCCTCCTGGATGGCATTCTAGCACCCGCTAGATGTTAACTAATGCGTGCAGCGAGGTCCAATCCCCTGGACGTTAAATTCGGGTTGTGCGTAGGGCTTGGAACCCACCACGTAAAAATTTAATCCAATGAAAGCCCATACAATAGCCTCTAGAAAGATCCCCTCTAAAGTTGACGACCACGGCAAACGTTTCAAGGACAATGATTTGAGAATTGGCACATGGAACGTCCGCACCCTTTATAGGGCAGGCGCTTCCGCCCAACTGGCGGATGCCCTCATGAAATGTAGGACTGACATCACTGCCATACAGGAAATGCGATGGATAGGACAAGGATGCAAAAGGCTAGCATCTTGTGATGTGTATTACAGCTGCCATGTTGATAAGCACGAATTCGGATGCGGATTTGTGGTTAATAAGAGACTTCGTCACCTTGTCTCTGGGTTCACGCCAGTGAACGAAAGAATAGCCACAATCCGCATCAGGGCAAAATTTTTACAACATCAGCCTAATTTGTGCTCACGCCCCGACGGAAGAAAAGGACGATGTGGTTAAGGATGCCTTCTATGCTAAACTCGAGGACGTATATGATAAGTGCCCGGCCCATGACGCCAAAATCGTCCTCGGGGATTTTAATGCGAAGGTCGGGCGGGAAGGTATCTTTGGCCCCACTGTCGGACAGTTCAGCCTCCACGCAAACACTACCTCCAATGGTATGAGGCTGATCGATTTCGCCGCGGCGCGTAACATGGTAGTATGTAGTACCAGGTTTCAGCATCTCGACATTCACAAGGCCACTTGGATGTCCCCCGATCGATCAACATCCAACCAGATCGATCATATTGTGATTGACGGAAGGCACGTGTCCAGTGTACTAGATGTGCGCACATTTAGAGGTCCAAACATCGACTCGGACCACTACCTTGTCGCAGCCAAGTTCCGAGTGCGCATTTGCGCCTCGAGGAGTGCGCGCTCTAGTGCACTGCGAAAGCTGGACGTTAAGAAGCTGCGATCACAAAGGACAGCTGAGGCGTTCTCCGCTCAACTCTCTGATAAGCTCCGTCATTCCCCATCCAATCTCAGCGACATTGGCGGATTGTGGGCCAACATCTCCCACTCCTTGCGCAATACTGCGGAAACAGTCCTTGGTTTCGAGCGCCCACCCCAACGAAACCAATGGTACGATGAGGAGTGTCGCGAGGCAGCTGCAGCGAAATACGCCGCATACAGAAAAACGTTGCAGTCGGCCGCTACGCGAGCCATTGTCGAAAATTATAGAGAGAGGAGAAGGGATGAGAGACGCCTTTTCAGACGCAAGAAGAGGGAGCAGGAAAGGCGTGAGCGTGAGGAAGTCGAGATGTACAGATGTAGGAATGACGCTCGAAAATTCTATCAAAAGGTTAAGCGTCTGACCGAGGGGTATAAGCCCGGAGCGTCTTCCTGCAAGGATGAGAATGGAAACCTGGTTACAGATCCGCAAGGGGTGCTGAGGTTGTGGAGGAAACACTTCTCTACTCTGCTGCAAGGCGATGACGACATCAATACCGCCTCTAGAGATGATGTTCCGGACCCGATCGATGATGACGGCGTGGAGATTCCGCCGCCTAGCCATGAAGAGGTTAAAGTCGCGATTATGCGACTTAAAAACAACAAAGCGGCAGGTCCTGATGGCCTCCCCGCTGAATTGTTTAAGACCGGATGTAATGAGTTGGTAGGGCGCATGCACCAGCTCATCTACAAAATATGGCTAGAGGAAAGTATGCCCAACGATTGGAACCTCAGTGTCCTCTGTCCCGTCCTGAAAAAGGGAGACCCTACGATATGCGCCAACTACAGGGGTATAAGCCTTCTCCCTATCGCATATAAGGTTCTTACAGGCGTATTGTGTGAACGACTGAAGCCACTCGTCAAAACACTGATTGGACCTTATCAGTGCGGCTTCAGACCTGGCAAGTCCACCATCGACCAGATCTTCACACTACGCCAAATCCTGGAAAAGACCCACGAAAATCAAGTCGACACACACCATCTTTTTGTCGATTATAAGGCTGCTTTCGATAGCCCCATAAGGGATCGTGTTTTTGCCGCAATGTCTGAGCTCGGTATACCTGCTAAGCTGATAAGGCTATGCAGAATGACGTTGAGCAATTCCTGCAGCTCCGTCAAGGTAGGAATGGACCTCTCCGAACCTTTTGATACCGTGCGAGGTTTCAGACAAGGCGATCCCTTATCATGCGACCTCTTCAACTTCGTCATGGAGAGTGTTCTGCGAAAGGCGGGAGTGCATCGTAATGGCACTATTTTTCAAAAAAGTGTCCAGTTGCTTGCGTACGCTGACGACATCGACATCATAGGGCGTACCAAACGGGATGTCACTGCTGCCTTTAGTGCTATTGAACGGGAGTCTAAGAAGATGGGTTTGGCAGTAAATGAGGGCAAAACGAAGTATATGTTATCGACAAGTAGAGCCGTGCGGCGTATTGATTCACATATTACGGCCGATAACTATACTTTTGATACAGTCAAGGAATTCATTTACCTTGGCTCCGCCGTTACCACCGAAAATGATGTCAGTCTGGAGATCAAGCGCAGGATTACTCTTGCCAACAGGTGCTATTATGGTCTCAATAGGCAATTGAGTAGCAGAGACCTCTCTCGCAAGACGAAACTAATACTCTACAAGACGCTCATCCTACCCGTGCTTCTCTATGGCGCAGAAGCATGGACCCTATTAAGAACTGATGCAGCTGCCTTGAGAGTATTCGAGAGAAAAGTCCTACGTAAGATCTTCGGTCCAGTGCGAGTTGGCGATGATTTTCGCATCCGATTTAACAGTGAGCTGTATGAGCTCCTCAACGACATGGACGTTGTACAGCGTATTAATATCCAGCGGCTGCGCTGGCTCGGCCATGTCATTCGAATGGAGGAGGATGCTCCGGCGAGACGAGTGTTTGATGCGGGGATCTGCGGAAGTCGGCGAAGAGGACGACCTTGTATCCGTTGGAAGGACCAAATCGAAGAAGCCCTGTCATCGATTGGTGTGACCAATTGGCGTAGGCGCGCAAGAAGCAGAGGCGCCTGGAAGGATGTGTTGCGGCAGGCCGAAATCCGTTAATCGGTTGTTATGGCCAATTAAAGTAAAGTAAAAGTACTTCTGCATTCTTTGAGTTCTATTTCGTAAGTCCCCTTTCTGCTAGAAATTATAATCTAGCAAGCTTACATTAATTCCAGTGAAAAATATCATTTTAATGGAATATGTATTAGATAGTTAAGGTAAAGAGGGATAGATATATGTAATTGTAATCTATTTATAGAAATCATACGATAATCATACGATAATCACATGATAATCACTGATCTTGTAATGAATAACGGGACAAGACAAAATCTATCATGATATAAAAAATATATGTAATGATACAATGTAAAGATGACAGTGCGTAATAAAAGTTGTGTAATTAAAAAAAAAACAAAATGTTAATAGTACAGAAAAAAGATTGTTGTTGTAAAATCGTAACAACCTATCGCTCTCAACACAAACGGCGTGAGAAGCTATGTTGTAATCCTAACTGAAGGGTGGTAAAGGGCACTTATGTATGTAGCTACATACTGAGTAGTGTATTTAGAAAGGCTTATTTGATTGATTGCTGTTTTTTAATTTCTTTACGTTTCTTTTTAAGGTTGAAGTTTTTCTCCTTTTTCTTTGCAAATAATTTTGCTGATACTTTTTCCTCAATATTTTTATGCTGATTTATTTAGTTTGTTTCAACCTCTTTATGCCAATATCAATTAGGAATATTGTATGTGAGAGAAAATAAAAAAAATTTTGTTTGCATGTCTGCAAAACTTTCATTCTTCTTTTCTGGTATTTTTGGAAAATTGTTAAGAAAAGTTTATTGTTTTTCTTTTAAAGTAACAAGAATTGTTAGTTTTCTTTGTTTTATTTGTCTTTTGTTTTTCAGAGACCGACACACACACACTTTCAAACAAACAATTATTCATATGATGACATTCAAAAAAAAATCACAAGCCCATACAAATTGATTACATCTGATTATGAGGCTTGTTATAGAGGAACCAAACTACAAATATATGCATGTGTGTCTGCATATACAGATGTATATGGTATGTATACCCTGTGGGAAATGCTAATAGTGAGACTTACTGACTTACTATTGACAAAGTCGTCAGTACTAGTGACATTTTCTACCCCAACCAATGTTATTTACTATAGACGTTTAACATTTGCGTGGCATTGAAAATCTACTACCGACATTAGTACTATTGACTATATAGATAAGAGGTACTACTTTTGGGACCATATGTAGACATTGGAACCAGTGAATCAATTTTATAGTTTGGCATTTCTAGTCTACACTTAAACTGGTGCTTTTCTGTAGTAAAAGACGACAATAAAATTTAAGTTTTTGAAAATATTTGATATTTTATTAAAAAAAAAGTGCGATTTCATTGTTTTAGTCTTTTTTAAATTTAAATATAAAAACTAAAAAAAAACATATTAATTCAGTCTCTCTTACTTATATAGGAACATTAAAATAACGTTTCCGTTATATTAAAATTAAGTAAAATTAATAATCGTATCTTCCTCACGATGCGACCCATTTCCTTGAAATATCTTTCCTTTTGGCGCTGAAATGCTGTTCTAAGTTGATATTACATTTGGATATTAAATAAAACGAAACAATTTGTTAACATATTACAAGTATTTATGAGAACACAAACAAGCATTTATTACCTATTAAGGCTTTAAAAGTATTTGATTATTCGCGTAACTACTTTTTGCCAAAAGAGCCGTCAACAATAAAATTCATGATAATATTTTGGTCAAATATTTCATGAAGATTTCGTTCTACATTACCCGTAAGGTCAGATTTCATTTGTCGAATCTACTGAATATAAAGAAAAAAAATGCAATTTTATTCGTTGAAGTGATTACACAATAAAAGTAAATACTTACGTATCGGTCGGTTAGACGACACAGAATATTCAGGCTTCACAAATTTACACAATTCACACTTAGACTTATAATTGTCTTATTTTCACTACTACACTAAACGTTTATAATTTCTTGCCAATTTGACGATTGACAATTTTTTTCTCATCAAAATAAAAAAATTGTTGACGCTTTGATCACAATGTCACCATAAAGTCACCAATATAGTCGACAAAACTGGTAACTTGGATACACTTGTCGAAATGTTTCCTTCAGGGCAGTTACACAAAAAAATTTGCGAAAACTTTTTTTAAAATGAGTGAGAACGAGAGAGAGAGAGAGAGAGAGATAAAGAGAGAGAGAGAGAGAGAGAGAGATAGAGCGAGAGACTGACACATAAATAATAAAATTAGTAAGAATTAAAAGAAAAACCAAAGGAAAAAAACAATTGTTTCCTTTTTCTTTAGTTTTTGTTAAAAGTGAGCAAAAAACTTTCCTTTTAATTTGTTTCCTTTTGAACACATACATATACACAGAAGCAAACAAACTACCAGAAAAAATACATTTTCTTGATCGTTTTTGGAAATAAACCGAAATAGGTTGGTAGGATGAAAGGTTACTTTTTCTCATTTCTTATGGTTTCTTCTGTGTTCCTAAGTTGTTATGAATTACTGGGAGAAAATAATTTGTAACAAATTTGTTTACTTCTTACTTTTTTTATTGTTGTTTTTTCCTTTTTCCTCTCTTAATGAGAGTTTTTTCAAAGAAACTTGTATTGTCAATTAGATTGTCTGAATTTTTTTTTTGCTTGTGTTGTTGTAAGCATTTAATTTTATCTAATAGTCGCCACAAAAATTAGACCAAATTTATCACAATCATGGGGGGGTCATTTAATAATGCTAAATAGACCTCAAAATTCTTGCTATGCACAGCACTCAATCGTCGCCTAAAATTAAATGTTAAAATTTGGGTAAATTAAGATACAGACATACATAATTTGGTATTACAACGCTAACATCCCACACCACTTATGTTATGTGTATTAATTTTAGACATGAATGACGGGATCTAGAGTCTTAAATCGATTCTGGACAACAGATTTTTTTCATAGCGATTTCATTTGTTCTCAGAGTTTTCACGATAAAACTGTTGACAGGATGTCTCGAACAAATATTTTTAATGTTTTCATTTCTTTGCAGATGTCTGAGCTAGGTTTTGAACCGTGACTCATGTCTAATAGGCCAACATTCTACCTAAAAGGCTATGACGATTTCAAATTAATATCTCAACATCTAAGTTAAGTTGCCTCGCCTTCTTCAACTTTAAGGTTTTCAAACAATTTCTATCTTGTATACATCAACCTGAATTCAATTCAAAGTCTGTATTTCCTCTATTTCTCATTTAAAATTTCATTACAAATTGGTGTTTTGCCTTTACGGCATCAGAAGACGTTATTGGCAATTTTTTACACAACCAAATATTGATACATATTTGCATTGAATATAAAGTCTTTTACAGCATAAAATTGAAGAAGTACTCTTTATGAGAGCATTAAAATCTATTGTGATAACACAATCATGTCTACATTCTCGACTTCAAAATAACGTTTGGAATAGCAATCGCCGTAGTCTAGTAGGTAGCGTGCTGTATTAATAAATGTGAGACCATGGGTTAAAAGCTAAGTCAGT